>JASCZW010007232.1:0-71055 GCA_034211315.2 Aedes japonicus
GTTGGCATTTCCACTTCCCCATCCAGAGTGCTCGGGATTAGCTGGATGGTCCTTCCATTCCCATGAAATATTTTCATAATATTGTATATGTTTATGTTAATGAAAAAGACTGCAATCACTGGCATCTATTATTTGTATCTTCTTTCGGTGGATCCTGAAGAAGTAAGAAATATTATAAAGTGTTAATGTGGAGAGTTCTGTGTTTTCGCACTTAAGCACGTTTTCGTTCGTTTTCAGCGATAGCAGCAATTTCCCAAAATCTTTATTTATGGTATCCTAAACAAGTTTGTTAAATTTTACAAAATTACATTTATAGATTTTAATTTCATTGCTGCTATGTTCACTATTTGCTGTTGGTGGATTTCACAGCAATACGCTTTTATTTTGCCGGCCTAAAATTACGTTCTGCAAGTAAAACAGTGAAGATTTTACTGACAGAGCAAAGACAAATGATCAAAAACAATACAATTTTTAAATTTCATAGCGTGGTAGGATAGTCAGCAAAACTAAAAAACATGGCATTTTAGGAAAAAAAATAAATAGTCAAAAAACTAAATACAATGATCGCCAATTTTTGTACATAACTTCCAAGAAAAAAGAGCGAACTTTTTCGAGACCATGAAAACCACGAAGAACAAAAGTAATTGTATTACAAAGTAGATCACAATATAGTACTTTATATTTTTTCTCAAATGTTTGTTAAATTTCATTTCCGTATTTGATCGATAGAATTAAGCTCAGTGGTTCAAATTAATGAATTCAATGCAGAAAAGCATAAAAAAGGCCATTCTCTTGACCACCATATATTAGTATGAAATTCTAAAAAGCGTAGACCTTCTTCAATGGAATTGCTGTATATTGAACTACTTAAAAATAATGGTTTCATTTCGATTAGTATAACCTACACTATTGACTCACCCTTCGAGTATAATTTGTCATTCACGAGTCGCCTGAATTCACTTAGCACAAAGAACAGACATCCAAGCTGGAGTGCCATCCGTGTGTAAATTTCTGTAACTGCTATTTTAAATTTCAGCTCGTTTCTGTTAGTTTTAGTGAAACGTATGTTGATGGCGCCACTCGCCCACCTTGAATTTGATAGACTGTCAATTTTGGGTTTGATGAAACGTAGAGTTCAGGCGGCGTTAAAGTTTTTGTCAACGGTTTGCTTTTAAAAATTTACACAGTAAATTTCAGAAAAATGTCTGAGGTTTGTTCGTCCAGCATTGAATAGTATTCCACGTCGAAGGACAACCACGCGTTTGTGATCCCTAACACTATACGGAACACCTTTTTCTTTCACATACGCGCTTCCAATCGACACGAGATCCAGTTGATTTTTGTTACCTACATCTATCCGATAGCTCGGTTTGAAAGATGATGAAGAAGATGAAGAAGAAGAAGAAGAAGATTTCCCGCATAACTAAAAGAAATTTCACATTTCAGTTTGTTTAGTTTGTACAGGAAGGTCGTCCACACAGTGACAGAGATCGCAGCAAGCCGTGCTTCTAAACTGACGTGTGTTGTTTTTGCTGCGTCGTTTTCGTGAGCAAAAATCAAACAATAATTCGTAATTTAACACTAACTAACAGTGAAATCACTAAACATAGGCGTGCTTTGGGAAAGACGTAGTGAATACAATCGATTCTCCCCGAAATGTGTGAGTGTCGGTAGTATTTCCAATTTTTTGGTTTTTTGTGCTTCGCCCCTGCACCCTGCGAAGAAGAGTTACATCAGCTTAGTTTTGTTTATTAGTGGTAGTATTGTGACATCCGGACATAGACGATTAAGTTTGAGTGTTTGTCCGCTTTGTGGCGAGTGAATCGATAATTATTTGCAGTTTTGAAGTTTGTTATAGAGTCGCCTTATAGCGGGATTTGATATTGGCAGTGTGGACGGAAAAAAGAAGACCAGTGCATGTGAAAACGGCCATTTGCTTGTCAGAAGCAGCAAACGAAGACAATGCGAATGCGTGGTGAAAGGCTGCCACATAATTTCAGATGCGTTCACCACGGTAGTTGTGTAGGCTGCATATACTAACGGGCGGTTTGGCAACATCAATTTTGTGCTTATTTTGTCACGAGTGCATGAAGCTAATTACGAATCAACGTCGAGAATTTTCATGTTTACGAATGAACAAGTGAGTGTAATTAAGGAAGCGGCCATGGGTGAGATGTATCTGACTATCACTATACAACAATAACCTTATTTTTATCCAAATGATACCGGCAATGTTTACATGCGAGGCTTATTGTATGTGAAAGTAACCTCGGAATGGGCGTGACTCTCCAGACATTCTGAAATGTCACTATCACTTTCTAGCTCTCGGATTAAAGCTGGTTCCAATGATCACTTGAGGGACAGATTTCATCCATAATACCATTGCCGGCCAATGAGTGTTAGATTGTATATACACACACACACACACACACACACACACACACACACACACACACACACACACACACACTTAGAAATTTTTTTGCAGTGAACGGCGGTTTTTTGCCGGACTTTCAACGGCTGAACGTTCGGTAGTCCGACATAAGTTACGTCGCGTTAAAAATATTCTCATCTTTCCTGTTCCGTTTACTTTAGGTTTCGTTTGCTCGTCACGAGATATACTCTAGATTCACTCAACTTGATTTCAACTTTAATTTTTTTTTTCTTTATTTTTCTTTTTACACTTGCCATTCTTAAACTAATAGCTTTTATTTCGTGACATTTTTATATTCCAGTACTGTAAACCACGCACACTTGTGCCTGACCCCAATAGCATTCCATATTTTCTTTAAGTTGATTTTAATCGGAATCAAAATTTTAAATAATTATACTGTACATCTCCGGTCAACCGGATGTCTGAAGAATAAACCGGAAACAACGTCTAAAATCTTATAGTTATCAAAATGATAACCCTACCTTGACCTGCATGGATGCGGCCGGCGCTGGTATTGCTTTTTTAAATTATAGATCGTCAGTTTTTACAATTGAGGATGACTGTTAGTCCCAAACATCATCTGTTGGTTCTCTATGTAATAACAGCCGATCTGGCAATAACAGAGTAGCAACCTGCAAGCAGTCAATCATGCTCATGCTCATGCTCATGCTCAGGAATTCATCCACTCAGGGACAGATGAAAATTGGATTTCGCATTGGAGTGAGTGCATTTTAAATGCTGTCATCGTGAATCAAACTCTTCTTGTGTGAATAATGCACACAGCTGCCGGTTTACCCAATGTTTCACTAAAATTAATCTAATGGATAGTATGATACATATTTTTTTAAAGTGATACAATTATATCGTAGACACCCTTTACCATCAATTCAACGATCAATTTTCTGCTCCTTTCCATGCTAAAAAATCAACTAAATCGATTATTTCATTTTCTTACACAGAAATGTATCGACTAGTTGAAAAACGCGACATCCCTACCCATGCCCCGTCTGGTCCGGGAGAACGCAATTTCCACAAAACATAAGTTTTAATTACTCATCCACTACAGAGTGACTGACTTGGATAAAACTCAATTATCATAAGAAAACATAGCGATGGAATCAAAGGGGTGAAGATTCGCCACAACCGCACTTCCCTTCCTCATCCCATTCCCAGCATCTTTCAAAGATCGTAACATCATCATAAATCATAAATTCCAACCTTATGTATTTTTATGCAATCCTGAACGTTGTTATTGAATGTTATTTTAAGCAGATGTACTGAATAAATTCAACCAACCCATCGAATATGCGCCAATAGCACGAAGTACGAGGAACGACTTTCCGATCGGTTGCAAATGTATGGAGAAGCCGGGGAAAATGATCCAACATCAATGTTATCGCATATTTTATGCTTGGAAAATGCGTCCGATGGCTCCCCGCCCCACCCCTCCCCGCAGCCGTGCGTGTAATATAATATACTCGGCACGGCGTAGGTCGCAGGCGAGCTAGACGTGCGCTCGTCGGTCCGTCGTTAGCGGGGAAATAATTTAATTTATTTATTTAACGACGGAAGCTTAATGCCGTTAACCGGAGTTGGCTGCCACCAGGCCGGGGAATATTTAAGCGTGACGTCGAGCGCCGGTGTACGCAACCCGCTTTCCGCATTCGATCTCGGTCGACGATGGGGAAGGAGTCTTAACCATCCTGATTGATGGAAATATGTTTCACTTTGGATTGGATCTGGAGGAATTGGAGTGGAGGGGTGTTGTTTATCAGATCGGTTACTACAATGGAGGTTGGATAAACAACGATAATGAGGTTATTGTGATCTGTCTGAGAAGGTCTCGTGCCAATGCGATTTGAATGGAATGCGGAACAAGGAAGATGCATTAAACAAGAGATGAGTGTTAAGGAAAAAGAATGGAGAGACAAATTGCTGATGACGTTATTTTAGAAATTAGGTAATAGCGGAGCTTCAAAGTGACTTCACATTTCCATTTGACAATGTTCACAGCTTTCGTTGGAGAGAAAGCGAATAGACGTATACTTAATTTAATATTCCGAGTAGAAACTATCACCACAGTCCCGACCATCAATTTCCCGTCATTTCACCCAAGATAAGAAGCTCCTCAATATAACATGCTGACACCAACATATCCACCAAGACAAGAGCAAGAGACGCCATCTTTGGCAGTAACATTTTCCCCACCCACATAATGGCGATGCATCCAAGATTGTTTGCTCGGACTCTTCGGAAAGAGCTAAGACCGTTAGAAGATTCCATTTTTCGCTTACCCTTCATTATGGCCATCCGATGGCAGACTTGCATAAAAGTGGCACCCTCGACGATTGCACTCACTTCAACCAACGTCGCCTTCGTCCAAAAGACGCCGAATGAACTGAGCACTTCTGAGGGAAATTGATTTTCAATGCTGCTTAAGCATACCTAGCATTTCAAACGAAAAAGTGGCTGAAGCCATCCAAGAACACCGTCAAACACATTGCAGAAGAGAGAGAGAGCCAACCGGGCAAGAAGATACGGCTAAAGGGTGCACCGAAGGAAGGCGGTCAGACGATCAACTGCACCCACTTGACATCTCATTAGTGAGGACGAGAGTGGCACTTGTCAATGTTTCATAACCTCCCGTCGGTCGGGGTGTCTTTTTCCATTAGCTTGCTTGCTTTCTTGCTGGCTGGGGCGAAATAGGGGTTGAAAAGGTGGGATTTATGATGCACGCACGAGTCGTCCGCTGGTTGGCTTCTGGTAAATGCAGTCATTGAGCATCAATTGACTTTGTTTCAAAGCCGCTGCAGGGAACCCGAGGGCGGTAAGTCGGTCCTTGAGAGGAAGTGCCCTGTGTAGGTCTGTAGGTCAGCTAAAGGTGAAGATAAATAGGAGCCTTTGTGAAGTTGCCATTTTCCATACAGTGTTGATGTGTATGAGAGGTGATGGTACCTTAGATACTGCCTTTGACAAACTATCATTCCCCCCTCAGTGATGGTGTGTGTAAGGGGTGCGCATGATTGAAGAAAAATTATGATTTAGTGGCAGAGTTGCGCAAACATTGGTTTGAAAATTTGATCAGTTGCTTCAGTTTCCGAACCTTGCACAGATAAAAAGAAACATTGAATTTTCTGCGTTATCTAATGCACATTAAGGGAATGCTAGATTTGGCAGAAAATAGTGGGATATTTTATGTAAATTTAAGCCATATAACGCCTGAATCAAGCCTGTTGTATGAAAGATTGCAAACATTGTTGTATGGCTCATCAAAGACTACAACCAATTGCGTTGTTTACGCCTCCTTTGACTTGGAGTTAAACGAGTGGAAATTTTACGCGCTTGTTAAAATTAATTATTTTTTACAGAGTGTATACGCGAAAAGTCGAAACTACCACTTGGGCTTGTGCATAAACCACGTAGACTCATTTTTGAAAATCGCTCCCCTCCCCCCTCGTAGATTTTTCTTCATACATTTATTGAAAATTTGTATGAAACGTGTATTTGTGATTATTATTCTAAACTAGCTGACCCCGGTGCGTGCGCTGCTACGCTTGCAACTAAATGAAGGAAAATTTAATGTAACTGGCACTTTTATGGTTTTTTTTTTCGGAATGAGTTTTTTTTTCTTGGGGTTCAAACTTCTATCAAAACATGCTTCTTACCCGAAAAATACACGTTTTGTGTTTAAGTATCCTGGATAATTCTCATTTTTGGTAGAAATTTGTGTTTCATTTGTATGGGAGCCCTCCCTTCCAGATGGGGTGGTTTATCAAACCACCATACAATGATTGTCTTCAAAACCCCCCACATGTCAAATTTGGTTCCATTTGCTTGATTGGTTCTCGAACCATCACACGGGGCTCTTCGATTATAATAAAAATTTGAGTTTCATTTGTTTGAACCCCCCGCCCTTTCAAAAAAGGGAGGAGTCTTGAACCACCATAGAAACATTCTTGCCTTCAAAACCCCCCACATGCCAAATTTGATTCGATTTCCTTGATTAGTTCTCGAGTTTTGAAGAAATTTGTGTCTCATATGTATCAGAGCCCCCCTTCCTGAGAGAGTAGGGGTCTCAAACAATCATAAGAACCTTCCACAGCCCCAAAAACCCCTTCATATAAATTTTCACGTTGGTCGGTTCAGAAATTTCCGAGTCTATAAGGGTCTGACAGGCAGACAGACAAACAGAAATTCATTTTTATGTATATAGAAATCTACCCTCCAAAAACCTCCACATGCCAAATTTGGTTCCATTTGCTTGATTTGTTCTCGAGTTATGCTGCAAATTCGTGTTTCATTTGTATTGAGAGACCCCTCTCTTCCAGAGAGCGGAGGAGTTTCAAACCACAATAGAAACATTTCTTGCCTTCAAAACCTCTACCTGCCAAATTTGGCTCCATTTACTTGATTAGCTCTCGAGTTATGTAGAAGCTTTTGTTTCATTTGTATGGGAGCACCGCCCCCCAACCCAATAGAGAGAGAAGAGTGATCTCGAACTATCGTAGAAACATTTATTGCCTTTAAAATCCCCGCATGCCAAATTTGGATCCATTTGCTTTACTAGATCTAGAGTTATGAAGAAATTACAGTTTCATTTGTATGGCAGCACCCCTTCTAGGAGAAGGGAGGGGTCTCAAACAACCATAAAAACATTTTTCGCCACCAGAAAACCCCACATGCCAAATTTGGTTCCATTTGCTTGATTAGTTCTTGAGATATACAGAAACTTCGGTTTCATTTGTACGAGAGCCTCCCTTTCTAGAGAGGAGAGGGGTCTCTGACTACCATAGGAACATTGCTTGCCTCCAAAAACTTCCGCATGCTAAATTTGGGTTCCTTTGCTTGATCAGTTCTCGAGTTATGCAGAAATTTGTGCTTCACTTGTATGGGAGCTCCCCTTTCCAGAGAAGGGAAGGGTTTCAAACCATCATAAGAACTTTTCGGTGTCCAAGGCAAATCCAACAAAGCAAAAATATTGCCAAAAGGTCCTTCCGCTCGCGAGTTAAATCGTGACAAAGGAAACCCCAACTCATTTTTATTTATATAGATTTTAAAGAGATAGAAAAATTGTGAAAATTCAAAATGGTGGCCACAAAATGGTGATTTGCGTAAGCCTCTGCGCGCTAAACATGGGGCGACAACTTCAAGCCTGCAGACTTTTGTAGTAAACAGAAATCAAATCTAGTTATCATTTTTGAAAGATAATAAAATTTTCTACGGCTTGAACTAAATTTCAGACAATTTAAACTTTAATTCATTACAAAGTGATCATTTTAACTGAAAAGTTTAATTTTTCGCTACTTTTTTTCATTTCAACCGTGTTTAAAAATTATAAACAATTTATTATAAATGCCAAATTTTAATTTAAGCCGTAAAAAAATTATAACCTTTCAAACAATTATTTGATGGAGGGAATCGGATTAATAGTTCAAGCTCTGGGCTTGAAGTTAGATTGAAAAACGTGGTTTCGAAAAATCGCCATTTTGTAGCCGCTATTTTGAATTTTCACAATTTTTTTATCTCTTTGAAATATATTTTGAATTAATAATCGAATTTAATCGTCAAAACCGGAAGTTCGTGCGCCTTTTCATTCTCTCACACAAAAAAATACAAACTTTGCCTTATTTTTGCCCAAATCCAGGGGAGGGTCCCCTTACAGTAAAGTCTTGATAAGTATTTAAAAAATGTGAAATAACATTTCAGAAACATTGGCATAGACACCGAAGCGCTAAAATGTCAGGAAAAGTGGTAAAACACTTTTGACCGTCTTCTTTCAGATTGGTCCCACTGTGCGTCGCCGGCGTTGTCGTCATAAAGCGCGGAAATAAATCGATCAACCTTTTGCCGAAACGAACAACAAAAGCGTGCGGCGGCCGGCTGACTTGTTTCGGGAAGTGAATTTCGGAACGGATAGAACAGACCGACCGATGGAAAAAGCTGTCGGTGGGAGTTCAGCGGAGAAAGTGTGCCACCAGTTTATTTCAAGACTCTTGTTACAACGGTGGGCCGGGTTGCTAAGGTTGAATAATAGAAAATCGACCGACTGACGGACTGAATGATGTCGGTGCCGCGCCGGAGCTGCCAACATCCAAGAGTGCGTTGCATCAAACGTCTTGAAATGTTTATGTTTGTTCTGTTTTTGCGTTGATCCACTTCGCTTCCTGCTTTTTGCTGCAGTGCTGTCTGTCTGACTTCGGTTACCGGTGCTTGGTGTGTTGTTCTTTCGTGTCAGTCCGTTTCCGTCGGTTTGGTGGATGTTTGCAAATTTCTTTGCGGTGAGTGTACGGAATTTGAACAATGTTTCGCGAGTGTTATTCAACGTTCATGACTCCAACCAGGCAGCCACTAGAATCCACTAACCCTAACGGGGATCTGATTACCTCAGTTAAATGCAACGCTCACGATCAGTCGACGATCAAGGAAGTGTTGTAGTGAAGTGCTCCCGCGGGACACGAACCCCTCCGGATAGAGAACGAGCGGCAACTCCCACACCTGGCCAGGCCGCAACCGCACACCTGGTGGCGGCGGCGGGAGTCTCGAATCGGATAATGACATGTTTTATAATCAAGCCATATAATGAGAACGTATGTAGTGAGAGGCAACTGACATCATCATCACCATCCTTCTTGCATCGCGCCATGAAATCGTTGCATTCAAATGTGCAGCCCAGGGTGATCTCACATGTTTGAACAAAGCGCATGTTTTTAATAGAGGTGCTAGATTTCAGTTTGCAGCCGTCGTTGATTTATAAGGAGCAGCAGCACGACACGACACGGAATGGCATGGCACACGTTTGCTGGACCCAACAATATGGCTCGCGGGATGCTGTGCTGCAAATCGTGGTCTTCTAGAGTTGGACGGTAGTTGAGAGTTGCACAATTGATTAGTTCTGGAGCTGTGCTATATTTCCCACTCTCGATGGGGCATCATTAAAGCGCGAAGGGGGGAGTCAATTGCACACATGATTGTGTGAGACGGTCGAGGAAGGTGTTAGAAATAAATGGATTCACTAACAAAGCCCAGAGGCCCGAGCGGGTTGGGATTTTATTGGTAATGATAGGCCTTTGTGGGCCAATTAAAGCCACACAGACAGTTTTCGCGTTTCTTATTATAACAGTTCTGGAAGGGGAGATTGTTAGCCTACTGACTCAGTCGGAGCAAAGTTGTCTAGACAAGATTTCTTCACTTGATATTAACCAAATGTTTTGTTTCTCTCTTCCATTTCAGGTGAGTTCCTGGTAGACGACAACGGTAGCCTAAAATCACCGAATCCTTAAGTATTCTGCAAACAAATCAGGTTTTAAGACTTCATTTGCATTCACCGAATAATTCGTCAAAATTTACCTTCCACCTTTCGACATGACGCCACTAGCGCGCACTTCACGGACTTCTGATTTTTGACGGCTTTTCGACACTCCATCATCGAATGATGTCAACCTCGGCGGCGGTTCAAACAAATCTCCGTCACCTCCTGACTGCGATTCATCATTAGGTCCCAACCGCTGACGAAAGTAAAAGCAGCCAACCAATTCACTTATCCACCTGCTCGATCGTGGTGTCGCCCGAGCCGGCGATTATCACCATATTCTCAAAAGTGCATTCCAACCGATTTATCGAAAGTGAAACTCGCCTGCCATAAAGCAATAAAGTTCGGACTTGTCTCCACTTTCCACCTTCACAGGAAAGATCTCCGACCGCCGACCACCGAATCCCCCATCCCGTCTGGGTGGTAGATTAGATAATTAAGCTTTTAGACAATGTGCCTACGTTCGCCGGCTCGAGTTGATGATCTTCTAGCGTTCCGTGTGGAGCCAAGGCTTGATGCGAGGTCGAACGTTGTAAAAAATGGAAAATCTCCGGGAAAGACGGCGCCCGTCTTGCTCGGTTGGTCGATGGGTTCGGTAATCGATATTGATTAATCAACACGCCATTAAAAATCGTTTTCTTGAGAAGCATAAGGTACCTGTCCATTGGTTGGAACGTAAAAGCTGTGTTAGGTTTAATGGGTTGGAGGAATGGCAAAAAAAAAGGGTTGTTCCTTTTACACCCAAGCTCTTGAAATGATGTTTTGTGCATAGAAAAACTGTAAAATACGAACAGATTGCTATCATTTTGAACAAGAAAATGGACGATTTCGTATTTAACGAGTTGTTTTCTGTAATTTGACAGATTTGTAATGTAAAAAATGTATTTTTTTCTCCCAGCTTTGCGGATTGATTTGAGCTTAATGCAAAGCCTGGTTAACACACAAAATATTCAGCTGTAAACCAAATCAAACAGCATAAAAAATAATACGAATTTTTCGTACGTAACGAAATTTGGCTTTCAACTAAGTTTGTTAGGATCACGAAAATTTCATTGGATGGTAATTTATATTACAAACTGAAAATCAATTCAAATCGAAAGTATTGATTCAGAATTTTCCAGCTAACAAATTCGGTATTTCAAAATGAAATTGAACGAAATTACTTGCGAAAAAAATCGTTAATTCGTAAGATGAAATTGCAACAGATGAATCTTCTCAAATTTTTCAGCCTTATTCCATTTAATTGAACTGATTTTCTGAATGTTATTGTTTCTGTTGCTACCCTAAGCTCACGGAAAATGTTTAAATTATTTTTTTTTTCAGATCCGGACAAACATACGAATGGTTTCGTACGAAATTTAACTCAAGTTTTGTTGTCAAGTTGTCCTCTGTAACACGTAAGATTTGTGATGTAAAAAAGGTCAATATTTACCCAGCTTTTCGGATTGATTTGTGCTCTATGCAAAGCGTGGTTGACAGAAAAAAAATGTCCGAAGGAAACCAATTCAAACAGTATAAAAAATAATACGAATTCTTTGTATGTACCGAAAATTGGCTTTGAACTAAATTTATCAGAACCACGAAAATTTCATTGGTTGGTTGTTTATATTCCAAACCTTAAATCAATTCAAATGATACGTTTCGATTCAACGTCTGCTAATTAGCAAATTTTGTAAAATCTACAAAATCATGCAAGTTTTGAAAATGTTCAAAAAGTTCTAATAACTTTGGGCATGCCTATAAAAACTATTATCACGATCGAGAAAGAAGCTGTTTGTTCCAAAACATTGTGGGATTTAAAAAAAATATTTCTTCCAAAATTAAATGCAATGAAATTAATTACGAAAAAATCGTTAATTCGTAAGATGAAAATGCAACAGATGAATCTTCTCCAATTTTTCAGTCTTATTCCATTTAATTGAACTGGTTTTCTAAATCTTTTTGTTTCTGTTGTTAGCCGAAAGTCATGGAAAATGTTAAAGTTCGTTTTTTTAAAAGCCAGACGAACATACGAATGGTTTCGTACGAAATTTAACTCAAGTATTAGGAGAAATAGTTGTTTTCACACTTACATCTAAGAGAAAGTAACAAATTGTATAAATTCAGGGTAACTTATGCTTGTAAAACAAGGAAAATCTAATCAAATTAAAACTTACAATCATTGGATTACGTTCACAAAATAAAAAATAAAAAATTGAAACACTTTTACTAAGTATGCCTAATAAGCGCTAGCAAAGTCCTTCAAATTCCTCTAGGACGTCATTCTTTGAATTAAGAGTAACTTTGAGGTTCCTGCACAATCTTATATTACAATCAGAATAAAATAAAAAAAATTCAAAAAGATTGAGGGATTTGCTAAAATATTCCTTCGAAATTTAAATTTTAAGAAATTTCTCCTTCAAATGGTTCCTAATTCTTAAAAACATAAATCCTTCGAATTGTTACAGATTATTTCACCACAGTTTTCAAATGTTTTCCATATCATTGAGCTAGTTTTATGTATTCTGGAAAGAAAGGGCTAATAGTACGAATGAATTTCGTACCATGTCAAAAACTATGGGTCCTGCCTTAGCTCAGTTGGTAAAAGTGCGACTACACAATATGTGCTAGACAATCCGTACTAGTACATGTCAGTAGTCTAGTGTCTCGTGCTGAAGTCGAGTTATTTACTAAAGACTGAAGAAGTCTGCACATTATAGACGAAATATGCGTATCTGTCAAGATAAGCAAAGGTAGTTGGAATTAAATGGAAAATACTAATGTTTCCTCTAATTTCTAGTTGGTAAAAACTGTTTAAGTACGAGTGTCATCCACGTAGACTTTTCTGAGGGGAAGGGGATTTCTGAGATTTAAAAAAATGAGTCTACGTGATTTATGTTTAGGCCCTATTCATAGTAAACGCGAGCAAATTCCTTCCAATTCCTCTAGAAAAACCTCATCCTCTGAATTAAGGGTAACTTTGCGGTTCCTACACAAACTTATGTTACAATCAGAAAAAAATCATTTCTTTTCATAAACATTGAGGGATTCGCTACAATATTCCTTCTAAATTTAAATTTTATGAAATTTCTTCCTCAAATGATTCCTAATGCTTATAAATAGAAATCCTTTGAATTGTTACAGATTATGCCACCACAGTTTTTAACTGTATTCCATATCATTGAGCTAGTTTTATGTATTCTGGAAAGAAAGGGCTAGTACAACGAATGTACGAATGAATTTCGTACTATGTCAAAAACTATGGGTCCTCCCTTAGCTCAGTTGTTTAAGGCGCGGCTACAAAGCAACACCATGCTGGGTTTGATTCCCGGTCCAGACCAGTCTAGGAATTTTGCGTTAAGGAAAATTTCTCGATTCCCTGGGCATATAGTATGATTGTACTTGCTACACAATCATACTTATGCGAAAATGGTACCTGGCATCGAAAGCTCATAATTTTTAACTGTGGAAGAGCATTTAGAACACCAAGCCGAGAGCAAGCAATAAGCTAATTGCGAAAGTAATAAAGAAAGATGAATGCTGAAAGTAAAGCGCTCGTAGAACGAATATACGAATGAATTTCGTACGATGTTCAATTCTAGTACTGCGCTAAGTAAAAGTTTTTTTTACTGAGACATACCTAGCGAAAAAGTTACCAAATAAACTTGGAAAACAAGTTTCAACCTGTGTGCTTTTATTGAAGGAAATTGTTTCTCGATGTAAATTCCTACATCATCTGTTGATTTTTATTTCTGAGATCAAAACAACAATAATGGTTTCCAAAAATGTGGCGTCAATGGTTTGATAAAAGCTGTTGAAGTACGAGTATCATAGGGCAGCGTATTTTTTTCCTAAATGTTGTTGGGTTCAGGTTTCGAAATTTCATCTTTATTAGTAATAAGCTGTAAGGAACACGAATTTACAAAAAAAAAAACTTAATTTCGTACGAGAAAAAATTAAATGAAAACGGAGAAAATGGATTAAATTGGTTTTGAGTGAGTAAATTTCAGTAGTTTGATAGTTTTGTATTGTTAAAAAACGTATGCTTAAGATAAAAAGCGCAGATAACAGACCAATAATTTTAATAAAAACATATCAGAATCGAACAAAAAAAAATACGAATTCTTCGTATGTAATTTGAGTCACATCAAATAATTTCAATAGGACAACGAAATTGCATTGGATGGCATATTTTTTACCTTACCCGAAATCAATTCAATCAAACGTAATGATCCAACATTTACCAATTTTCGTTTATGAAGCATTCCAAATCATTGACTTAGAACTTGTGATCAATGCGTAATTTAGGGTAACTTTGAGCTGGCAGTTGGGGTATATTTTTCGAAGAACAAAAACCAAACTCTCGAGGCAATTCAAGGCTAAAGCGGAGAGACAAACGGGTAAGAAGCCTAAAATCTTGCTTCAGAAAATAGGAAAAACTACGTGAATGCAGAATTCCGGAATTTGTTGTTTGAATACTCGGCAAGCCGTTCAACAGAAATAGTTGGTTACAGCGATGCCAATTGGGGACAACTGGAAATCCACAACCGGTTGGGTATTCTTAATGCTGGGCGAAACGATCTCTTGGAATGTGAAGAAGCTACCAACCATAGCCCTCTCGTCAATACGATACATGGCTATACATCGCTCCATTCAGCTATGTGGTATGTGGGGGAGCAATATTCAATCACTGTTCTTCGAAGCCAACCGTGGTTTTCGGCTCATTGGTGACTGGCGATAACGACACCAGCAGAGAGATACAAAGCGCTTTATGGTTGGCAATCGTACCTACTTTGGACTCCGAAGACGTTAAGATCAAACAAAGCTGACCATCTATTAAACATTCATTAGACCGCTAGCCCACTACAGCCACGAAACATGGACAATGCTCGTGGAGGACTAACTCATCCTTGGTGTTTTTGAATGGAAGGTGCTGCGTACGATCTACGGTGTTGCGTACGATTGCGTACTTGGAGTGCAGATGAAAAGGTTCGTCAAAATGTCCGACGACACCCCGGTTAAAATGATTCTCAAAAACGAACCAACAGACACACTTAGAAGAGGTGGGCAACGAGCAAAATAGATCGATCAAGAAGACGGCAATCTGTACGTTTGTCGACAGTTCATTAACAGCCTAACATCCGGACCTCAATTGGCAACCTGGATAGAGGTTTTGTTTCGAGAATTTCGAAAATCTAACTGGTACTCAATTTCCGCTTCCACAACAGTATTTCTGAAGTAAATCTAATACAGAATGAAATTTCCTACATTGTCCACCATTTTTATCTCCAGTCACTTGCCCTAGGATGCGGAAATTACCATTCACATTGTCGAAACTCACGATACGTAGCCTCCAAACAGGTCAATAGGGATTTAATCCGAGGTTAACACCTGTTATTACTATTAGTCATTACATTATGTACCTTATTTTCCGTACTTGTCCCCTCCGTGTATCCAGATTGTCCCGGAATGGCCAATATAGTCATTGGTCCATTTCAAGGCTAGAACTAGAATACTCATAAAAAATAATGAAGTTTGAGCCGTCGAAAATCATGTTCCGAAGAAAATTTGTATCTGTCGCCGCCAAAAACATGCCCTCTTGCGACACAGATTCCTTGTGGCCAATTAATAGAATACAACGAACACACGAATGACTTCGTTCGAAATACAATTCTAGTAGTGTGCAAAGTATTGATTTTCAAACTACAGCCTGTCCACGTTAAATTTCGGACACTTTTCTTTCAGTGTGGATTTTGAATTATTTCACGGATCGCTGAAACGTTTCACTTATATGACAGCTGAAACTCTCCTTATTAATTCGTGGTACAACATGTTAACATTATGGGTACATTCAGTAAAACGACGTCAAATCAACTACAAGTGCGCAAACGCATTTTGTACGAACGGTAGCGAAATCCGAATGTATCGTTTCACGATCTTGCCAAGAAACTGAAATTACCGAAAAGTATCGTGCTTTGTGTTTGAAAATCATTTGAAAATCAAGCACTTGCCTGTGGATCGGAAGGTTGGAAGTGAAAGAAATCGAAAAGTATCGTCCCGACAAATGGACAAGCCATTATTGAGAAAACTCCCAATCTTTCTGTGTGAAATGAGGCTCGCAAAGTAAGGAAGTCACAATCACCCGTACTAAAAGTTAAGCAGCTGCAAAAACTGAAGGAGTACAAAGTGAAAAAAAAAAAATGCCCAACCTTGATGACAAGCTAAATGTCATTGCATGAAGTCGTGCTAAGGAGGTTCACACCAATTTTTTACAAACATTTTCTTGTATCATAATGGACGACGAAACATACGTACTCGAAGACATTCAGTAGCATCCGGGTCGGGCTTTTCATACCGCAATTCAAAGGAACGTTGTGGCCGAGCATTTCTGGACAAACAATGTTTACAAATTCCGGAAGAAGTACTTGATTTGGCAGGCCATATGCAGTTGTGGTCGAAAATCCTTTCCTTTCCTCTCTTCCGGCACTATCAATACGAATGTGTACGAGAAAGAATGTCTGCAAAACCGGTTTCTACCGTTCATCAGAAGTCACGACTCTCCAGCCCTGTTTTTGTCCTTGTCACTATGCGAAATCCGTCCTGGTACGGTATAAGGTACAAGAGGTCGAATAAGTGCCAAAAACAGCCTAATCACCAAACTGTCTAGAAATTCGCCCAATAGAGAAGTACCGAAACTCTTCGAAACTAAGAAGAAAGCAATTGGTACCGATGATTTCAAGGAAAGATGGAGATTCGTCACGGTGGGCTTATCTGAGGATACCGTACGGAACCTGATGGCGGGTGTACCACAGAAAGTTCGATAAATTTAACAGAAAGAAGGATTAACATCTAAACCAACTGTTTCTAATGTAGAGTTAACTCTATTATTGTGAAATAAATAATCGGTTTTGTTGAATTATGTGTAATTTTTTTTTTGCTGCTATTGTTTTGGTGTCCGAAATTTAAAGGGAACAGGCTTTAATATGACAATTAGAAAAAAAAGTTCTTGTTTTCAAAACGGTGTTGAAATTTTTAAGAACCTTTTTCTGAAATTTAAATTTAAAAACATTACTCATGAAAAAGGTTTGTTGACTCGTAACTAGAGGAGTCCTTCCAATTGCTACAGATGAATCCACTTCAATTTATCCCTATCAAATTTAGCTAGTTTTCTAGATAAGGGAAAATTAAATGCTCTACTGAAGTACGACGCATGTAGACAGAAACTTTCATTTCATTTTATGCTTTTTGCTCACCTACCGTCAGTTTACAAGACAAATCTTCCACAGAAATGCGATCAGAGTACAGAAAAAAAACCTGGAATCACTTTCCAAAGCTATTATTTTAATCAGCTACAAATGGCCGCTGTATCAGGTTTTGAGCAAAATGTTCACGAACATAACTCGTATTGCCACAAACACTGTGTCTGTTTGATGGGAGATGCCACCAGTACATATGCAAGTGGTTTCTGGATAATATAGTTAACGCATACACCAATTGCAAATGTTGTGCTCTATTATGTTACAGCGCTGCTGTTTTTTAACTTAACTGTAAATAATGTGAAACTGGGTTCTGGAGATAGAAATTTAAAATCATGAAACTGAATTTATTTGCACAAAAAATATCCCATGAGAAATTCCTTGAAATAGTCTTTTAAGAAGTATTCGGAATTTCTTGTTACAGTGAGTATACAGTCTTCTTATGAGAATAGTTACACGCTTCGAAATTACGAATGTCATACAAGACGTAATTTAACTTTAATTCAAGTCAAGAAACATACACAGATAGAAAGAAACATTTAATTTTATGCGTTATCTAATGCACATAAAGGGAATGCTAGATTTGGCAGAAAATAATGCGATATTCCACGTAAATTTAAGTCAGATAACGCCTAAATCTAGTCTGTAGTATGAAAGATTGCAAACATTGTTGTATGGTGCATGAAAGATTGCAAACAATTTTGTTGTTTACCCATCATTTGGCTTGGAATTAAATGAGGAGAAATCTTACGCGCCTGTTAAAATTCATTATTTTTTTCTGTGTAGGCAAACACTTACTGCTAAGTCTTGTTCGCGACAAAATCTGGACACCCTTAAGTACGTGTATCTCTGGAAATACTTCATCAACGTGAGAAATATTTCGTAGACTGATGAACGTATGTCTGTTCATTGTGTTAAATCAGTTTTTGGTAATACTACAAGCTTTTAGATCGAAGAAAGCGTCTAAAGAAGAGCAACTGCAATAAGCAATTGTGTGCGATCGCAATGAAAATCCGAATCTGTCAGTAAGAAAACATTCAAAAAAGCTTGGTTTTCCTGCAAGCACTGTTCATAACGTTCTTAAATCTTTCGATACACGTTTGACAACAGCCAGGAAGGCTGGGAGCGGAACAAATACTTGCAGAATTTTGCAGAAGAGACCAGATCTTTCGGTACGTACCGTGGCTAGAGAAATAAAAATGTCCCCAACTTTCGTGCAAGCACTGGCAGGTATGAAGTTGTTCAAACCGTAATGATAAACAGAATGCGACGGCTAAAACCCGGACTCGCAAGTTGTATCGCGAATATTTGACGAAATCTTCTTGTGTGATAATGGACGATAAAACTTATGTGCTAGAAGACTTTAAGCATCTTCCCGAAATGTCTTATTATACTGCCATGCAACGGAAAAGCGTTGAGAAGCATTTTAGGCCGAAGAAAAAGGCCAAGTTTCCCAAAAATATTTGGTTTGACAGGCAATATGCAGCTGTGGTCGAGCAAGCTAAAGCCAAACAAGGAAATATACCGTGAAGAATGCCCAAAGAAGCGATTGTTACCATTCCTACGCAGCCATCATTCTCCCTCGCTACGATAAAGATATTTTGGAATGGTATAAAGCGAATGGAGTCCATGTTGTACCGAAAGAGGCGAATCCACCTAACTGCCCGGAATTGCGACCTATCGAAAGGTATTGGGCTCTCGTGAAGAGAGAACACTCTTAATATATACAACAAACTACAACTACGGAGATTTTTTGAAAATCTTGGACAAAAGCAGCTATATCGGTTGCAAAGAAGTCTGCACAGCCCCTAATGGCTGGTGTGAAGTTTACAGGTTCTTCCTGCAGTCTAATTAAATTACTGTTATTAATTTTAAGATGACTAATAATGCACAATTAAATGAATAACAAATGCATCTTGGATTGAACTAACAGCAAATTTGTTTTATTCCAAATTTAATCAATCTAGAGTTTATCGCGAACAAGCCTTAATAATGCCCTACAGGCCTCTCTAATATACCGGTTTAAGGGCACCAAAATTTACTTAATTTTTTAGTAGTGTGCATAAGCCAATCAAAATGACACTGTATAATTCCAAAAACTTGCTCACATGTTTCATTACCCCAAAATATGACCTTATCCAAAATTTGAGCGCATTCAGCCTCTAGTCGTTCAAAGTTCTGACATTTTACCCATGAAAACTGCGATGCAAACTGATAGTTATATTTCATTTTCTCTATAAATTAATTTCAACAGTGCGGTTTACTTTCCCGTCCCGTTTTGTGACTGCTCACCAGCACAGATTGAGGTACCTAAGTTGACAAAATATGGGCATGTTTTTCTGCACCATCTGTTTGTTTTCCAAACCTTTGTCGTCGTCGGCGCTGGGTCGGAAGGTAAGGAGCGGTGATTAATTGCTCTGCCCTAGCTGCCTGCCTAGGCCTCTACAAGATAAATCCGCGCATCGCCTTAATTAGCTGCCATGGGGACAATTAAGCCTCAAACGTCCATAAAGCTGGTTGCTTCGATTGACTCGCGGTGGTGGTTTCGTGGTGGTAATAAAATTAATTATTCGCCTACAACCACCGACGTTGCCTCTGAGAGGCTGATCGCGAAGCGATGACTCCTAACCTTTTTTTTTGCCGTGTGCTTTCTTCCCGCAAGCTGGCTTTCTTTCAGCACACGGAGTAAACTCCGTTGCAACGTTGTTGGAGACAAGCCCTTTAGGAGATTATCTGCTGTTGCACCACCACTGCTGTCTGCATAAATGATGATTTTATCTATGGTCCCGAGCGCTCTACAAACCTGCTTCCCCTCCCCCATCTACCGACAGTAGTGAAGTTATGACAAAGCCCTTGTGTGGCGCGCAGTTAATGTTATGCGAAGCCCAACTGCATTTATTGCATAAAAAGGCATGATTTTAATCGCCTAGATTTCGTGAACCCCAACACGCGTGTGTGCGGTACGAGCGAGCGAGCAAACCACCGAACCAAATCGCAGTAGGCTTCGAAGCGCTATGGGAATTTTACGATTCCGTCTGACATCGCCACCGCGTCCAGCCAGGTGCGAAGGGCCATGCAACGGCACAATGTCGATGTGCACGACATTTTTCGCAATGTGTATCATGTTTCGTCACAAGTGCCGTGCCGGGCCGTCTGCTCAAGAGAGCGGATGCATGCGCGTGATTTCGAATGTCCTAATGAAGATTTATCGATGGCCAGGGTAATTAAAATTTGACAAATGTGACACCGACGTCCTCTTCGAGGCAAGAGACCTTCATTGCCTGCTGAGCTGGATGAGGAGATTGTGTAATTAACTGGTAATTGGCTTTGTATGCCATGGGCAAAATGTTGCCGAAGTCTCAAAACTGTCGGACGCTCGTGATTTCGACAAATGAATAAAGTATGTAAAATAATTGCGAGTACTTGCAATTTTGAAATTTTCCGAAGGTAATATCAAATTTCTTTCATTCGATGTCACATGGTAATGGTAATTTTTGCACGATAAGTTTCGATTTCACCGTCCTACATATCCACACTACACATTGCCCATTTTCTCAGCTTCCTACCGATTACCATCTGCTTTCTTCGGCACTCACCGCCCAACAACAAGACCCGGACAATGTCGCAATGTCTATTACCATACAGTACAATCGCTGCTTGTTACTACCTTCGATGTACTGCTACTACTACTACTACCGTTACTATGCTACTGAGGAGTGCTGATGCTGATAGCCCATCCCCCACAGCCACCGACGCCGCGCGCCGTGATTTGTCTCGGGAGTAAAGATTTCATAATTGGCAAATATTATGCACATGTAAATTAACATAACTTTCCATCCCACAGCACATACCGACTTCTTCTGTTCGTCGATGCAGAAAAAGCTACATTTCGACAGAGTGTGTGTGTAACCCGAGCAGCACCGATCTCGAAGGCACTTGTAAATTGGAGAAAATCTTATCTCCATTGACGCGATTTCCTACTTCCCCTCGGTGCTGCGAAACGTGATATTTTGTGTCCATCGGTCGGCTCTGGCCGGCGGCGGCAGGGAAAAATTATTAAATTTACACCTTTTTCCGACAGTCGACCGTTTCTGGTGGTGCGTTGTGTGAAGCTTCGGGCAGATCGGGAGCTTTTAAAGCGCGGTAAGCAATTACTGTGCAATATAAATAGAAATATGTTTCTCCATTTTTCTGGCTTTGTCTCGTGAATAACTCATAAACGTCTGTCGGAACTCGGCGAATTCCAGTGAAGCGTTCGGAGTGATAGGTTAGCTTGTTTACAACAGTTTGGACATGCCATATTCCGACGAGTCTTTAGCTTTATGATAATTGTGTGACTATCATCTCTTTCCTAATTAACACTTACTTTTCTTTAGTGGGCACTTAATAATGAAAGGCTATCGTAAAAGTTGTGGAATCTGTGGTATGCTGTGTGTGCAATCGTTGAATGTGATCGGCGAAATGGAAAGCTTTAGGAAATGATTCTGAATGGGCGAATGATCCAACATGATAGCTGAGAATTCCTTTGACAACATTTCCTTTGCAATTCATTTGACCATCATTTATTGTGTTGCAGCGGCACGGAAAGTGACCGCTGCAAGAATTCGTTTACAGCGGTGTGTTAATCTAGGTTAAACGCCCACTTTCTGTGGTATAAATTTCACGGTATTTCGTACAGTGAGTCAAAAGTTATTTCAAATGGAAGCCGAGAGGAGAGAAACAATTCTGCACACCGAGAGATTTTGGGCAATAATGAAGCGGAAGCTTAAGAAAAGTGGAAAAACGGCTCGGGACGCGACTCAGACGACCAAAATGTGGAACAAATGTGCCAAGGAAGTTGACTCCGGAGGTGTGCAGCGTTTGATGCAAATTTTCATTAGAAACGAAGAGAAATTATTTGTGTTGATATGTTTTCCTTAAAGTACAGTAAATTACCTTTTGTTTTGGTGTACAAAACTTATTTGTACGTCAATCCGTTACCGAGGTACAGATGATTTTATTATTCCGGCTTCTGAATGGGCATAGCATTAATGATAATCTGATTTGACGGTTTTGATTCCTCCATTGTTAATGGTGTCCCGCATCAAATTCCATCACGGAAAAAAAGCTGTTGCAAATTTGGGTAGCAGTAGTTTAGAGTGTTTATTTTTTGTTGAATTTTTATCGTTGTCAATTTTTCGAAACGTCGCGAATTGATTTTGCGCAAGCACCTGGAATATCCTCAACTCTCTCATCGGGACATTGGAAAACAACTTCAAATGTTATCCTGGAGTGGTACAAAGCCAACGGGATCACTTTCGTATCTAAGACACGACTCAAAAGCCACCTGCCGTCCATAATTGCATCGGTTAAAACCAACTCTCAACCGCCTTTTTGACATAGAACTTCGTCTTTGTTTTCTACACTAGGGTACAATTTAAAGAAAACCGCATTGCGACCGTCACGAAAAGTGGTCAGATTTTGAGCGTTAATATCGCAGTCATTTCTAAAAAGATTTTCAAAAATTTTGCACCAAGCGTTCGGAAATATTTCTACGCAATTGCATCAAAATTGTTGATTTTGAGCCACACAGTATTGAAACATTCATAAATGTTAAGCCTTGTCTTCAAAAGTAAAGGATGTACGGAATCAAATTGCGACACACACAAATATTTGGCAAAATTCGCCCGTTCAACCAATCATTTTCAAACTTTCAGGTAGTAAAAAAAAACATATTATAAATATTTTCCCATGTTTGTTTTATTCAATTTCAGTTCCATATCCACATGCAATTCATTTTTTTCTTCATATCTTCCTCCGATTTCACTTCCTTAGGATGCTTCCGAAGTGCCTGCGTCATGATGGCCCAGTATTTTTCAATTGGCCGCAGTTCAGGTGCGTTCGGGGGGTTGAGATGCTTTGGCACGAAATTGGCCTCCTTAGCCTTGTACCACTCCAAAACCTCTTTCGAGTAATGGCACGAGGCTAAATCCGGCCAGAAACGTCGTAGGACCATCGTGTGACCTCAGAAGAGGAAGAAGGCGCTTTTGGAGGTTCCAGTTGTCACGAATGGGATGCTCCGCTTTCCACACGAGCAAGTTGCTTGCCAAGTCATCTATTTTTTGGCAAACTTTGACATCTTCTGCTTTCTAACGTCCTCAGGGACATCGAATTTATGATGAGAAGTGAAAAACTGGAGCCCCGGAAGCTACAGGAAGTTTGCCTTTACATACGTCTCATCATCCATAACGAGACAAAGTGGTCTGGGTGTAGAGCTTCCGTGCACGTGTTTTACCTACCGTATTCTGCCGTTCGTCGCGATTGGGCGCCTTTTGGACTTTTTACGCGTGTAGTCCTTCACGTTTTCTCCGCATCTTGCAAGAAAGTTTTGGTTAGATTCAGTTTCTTCGCCACATCTCGAACTGAACTGTTGGGGTTCCTCTTCACTTTTGTCACATTTTTCTTTCCGATCGATGGTCAAACGTCCGTGGTACCGATTTAAAACACGAGACACCGTAGAATATACCATTCCCAGCTTCCTGCTGTTGACACGATGAGGAAGATCTGGCTTTTCGAGGTACGTGCGCAAAATTTGTTTGCGCCGCTGCTGTTCTTCCGACTCCATCTTTGCAACAATTGCACATCTGCTAGTGAAACTTACACAGCGTAAACAAATACATATTGAACTAATTCCACCCAAAATTTCAATAGAAAATAGCCAACGAGTAAAAAGTTACAGCCACTTAAAAGTGGTGCAATTTGATTCCATACAACCTTTATGCTAACTCCTTCACGCCTAAGGCCGCCTAAAATGGCTGTATAAATCACAGACTGAATAGAATTGTACATCGTCTTCGGCAAATTTGTTCTTCATGAATTCTTCTATCTTAGAAACAGAAAAACATATGAGTTTAAGGCTAAATTGACGACCTAGAACATCCTTATTATGAAGAAGTTCAGGATGAAAAAAATGGCCTTATGTTTAGTGTAAGGCGTTGTTTTAGAATATGCATACGTATTATTAGTTTATCTTTGATAAATGTAAAATATTTTTGTATCTTTCTGGGATGTTCTAGGTTATCCAAAATGTACTTGAGTTCAGAACTTCAGATCTGCATATATTACAGTAGCGTTTAGGGCTAGATAAGGTTACGATATGCATTCAAACACATTGAATGAACCTTTTGGGGGTTAACAGCCATTTTTTGATAATTGTGTGATGTTCTAGGTTATCCAAACTGTCTTTGAGTTCATAACTTAAGATCTACAGTAGTAACTATAGCTTTTTGGGCTATAGTAAATTACGCTACTCATTCAAACATATTCAGTAAATATTTTCAAAACGTAAAAAAAAAACATGAAATACGCTGGGATAATTGGAGCCATCCAAACTTTCCTTGAATTCAGAACATAAGATCTGCGGTTGTAACAGTTGTTTTTTAGCTATATATGGTGACCATATGTATTCAAACATATTCAATGTAATCTGTGAATATTTTAAAACTGCGTGATCGCCTATACGATCCGAACTGTCCTTGAGTTTTGAACTTGAAGTCTACTGTAGTAACACTCGCTTTTTGAGCTATATAAAGTTACGTCACGTATTCAAGCATATACAGTGAATATTTCGAACGTAAAAAACACAAGAAGACAATCTTGAGATGATCTAGGTCTGTCAAACTGTCCTGGAGTTCAGAACTAAAGAGCTGGCGTCGGCGGTGTAATGGTAAGCGTGACTGCTACTTGGCACCCCAATGGGTCTGGGTTCAAACCCAGTCGATGTCGGTGGTTTTTCTGAAGCGAAATAATCTTGTCACGTTAATAGAAAATAAAATCGTTGGTACCATGGCTCATATTCACGATTCGATAGTTAAGGTCCAGGTGGAGAAGTCGTCTTCCTGGCGTTGGTGATTGTCACCATGTGAGGAAATAAGGCAACGGAAAAAAACAACTTGAAATTTACAGTTGCAACAGTAATTTTTAAGTTATACCAGATTACAATAAATATTCAAACATGTTCAGTTAATATTCGTAGAGGTCTACAAACATTATAAAACATTAAGACATGTTCAAGGTCATCCAAACTATCCTTGAGATCAGAACATAGGACCTATAGTTGTAACAAATGCTTTCTGTGCCATCCAAAGCTACGATGTTTATTGAAACATATTCATTGAGAATCTTATAAGCACAACAGACATTATGAGATACTCTTCGGATGTTTTAGGTTATCCAAATTGTCCTGGAGTTCAAAACCTAAAATCTTCAACTTTAAACGTAGCTTTCTGGTCAGACGAAGTATTTGACTTAATTATGTGAGTTTTCTGGAAGGCCAACACATATAATGAGATATCTTGTGATGTTCTTAGTCACCAAAACTGCTCCTCAGTTCAGAAGTTGGGATCTATTGTCGTAACATTAGCTTGATAACCTATGAGAGGTGACGGCATGCATTCAAACACATTCAGTGAATCTTCTGTAAGGTCTGTAAGGTAAAAATTGACCGAGAGTTCAGAACTTAAGATATATATTAGTAATCGTAGCCTCTTTCAAACATATTCATAGAATCATCATCATAGGATCATCATCATAGGATAACCATGTTAGTTTCAAGTCATTCAAAGTGTATTTCAAAAGTTAAGGTCTACAATTGTAACAGTAGCTTTGTGGACTGTACAAAGTTAGTATTGGTTGTTTGGCATAGAATTACCCAAGATTATTTCAAAATGTCTGTTGGTCTTCCTGGACAGTCATTGAATATGTTTGAACACATATCATAAGATTGAATAGCGGACAGTTTGGACGACCTAGTAGAACTCAATAAAATATTTCCTCCTTTTTCAATCATTTCTATGTTATTGGGCACCAAATCAATCAGAATACACCAAATTGCTTGTATAATAACGCTTGAAAATATAAGGCCTGAAAGGGTTAAATCAAAGAATATTTTGCATTTCACAATCTTAATCTAATGGGGCTCAATGGGGCTGTACCTTATAATTTGTTCTCCTACTTTTGCAATAAAGAAAACCCAAATCACACTTTGCTAGTGGCCCCATCAGCATCCTTACTGTTGATTTAAATCTATTTAAATTGACTCTTGAGCGTAGGTCAAAAGCTATTTGTTTTCCCATTGATGTAAACTATATCACATTCTGCAACCCAAGAGTATCATTACTGTTGGTGTAATGAACTAACCACCCAACAGTTTTAAATTGGTACCAACAGCATTTTTAGCGTTGGTTTAATCCGGATAAATTCGGCTAATAGGCATAGTTCAAAAAATTTTGTTTTCCCAATGAAGCACGGTGCCTCACAATAGGTGTCACTAAAACTTAATTGGATTATAACAAAACAATTCAACCAAATCATAGCATTCATTTGGAAGATACATGCAATGAAATTAAACCATATTAATTCAATTCGAAGCTCTCGCCCCTTTCCTTGATAACTTTGCGCAAACGTTTTGTTACCCCATCGCAGCACGAATATGGTCCCAAATATCAACCAAAGGTTTTTAGAATCGATCTAAAGTAAGCCCTTTCGTAGGGCCTATATGTTGAAGCATTTAAGCCCAAACTAAGTAGTCAAGTGAGTTGAGATTAATTATAGTAGGGTAAGGGATGTAATGTTAGCCTAGCTCCATCATTCGGCCTATGTACCAAAAGCGTCATTAATTTAGCGATAATCAACAAAATCATGTTGCTATTTGCATGATAGAGGCAATCCAAAGCAATTGAGACAATATTAATCATCATATAGTTGTTCACTTCCGCGTAATTTGCGGTTTCTTGAACTTTTGGGGCATCATGATTTCACTGGTTATGCTGAACAAATGTTCTGCACGATTTCAAGTGATCTAAGTTTGGCTTAATTAAATCGATAAAGTAAGTAATGCAGTCTGGATGTGCGGAAAACAGTTACACTTTACAATTGATCTGTTCACATAGCTAAAATAACAATGATTTTACAAGAAAATCGTAGACCCAATGTTGGGGACATATTTTTTTGAATGTTCCCAACTATGGCCTGTTGTATCAATAACATTGTAAAAAGGTTGTTATTGGTGAAATTTCAAGTGATAATGCATGAATTTGTGGGTGTTTATATTCAAGTGGCTCATCTTAACACAAATCGAAGAGACAAAATCATTGTATAGTGAATTATAATGTTTTCATTATTGAATGGCTGATAAATCATATATGAACATCATTTAAGTGTTTCGAGGCAGTTTTACTTTAGTTTGTGTTGTGAAATGTTGTATTTAGTAAATCCAGTACAGCTAGCAATGCCTTAATTCATAAAATTAGAAAAAAAAACCGTACAAAGACTGCATTTAGTGATAAATCCATCGAATGGGACGAAGTTGCATCCACGAATAGACCCAATTTGGTGCCTATAGACCGACATTAAATCCACATCCTTCGAATGTTTCTGACTTTATAAAAAGAGTTGTGTAAATTTTTGTGATACATACTACCAAATGTCTTATCAAACTTATCTTTGCAAGTGTATAACTAGTTGAATCTCGGTTGCAGCTTAAAAACTTTACAGGAGTTATAATGAAAAATGTGATCGCTGGTTGCCTTATCAGAAGCTGAGTCAAGGGACACATACCCTATTAAAATTACCCAGCGGAAATAAACCAAGACTGAAAAAAGGTGACACCTATTGTGAGACACACTGTAAATCAACATCATTCTTTGTGGATGGCCCCAACCGTATGCTTACTTTTGGTTTAAAATAGGTACAAATGGACTGTCATGTGAAGCTATTACTTTTTTTTTTCTAATTATGTGAACCTTTACTATAATTAGGCATCCTAACTGTTGGTTCAAATGGGTACTAATAGTTAAATATATTTGTGTACATCAATTAAATGGAGCATGAGCAAAGATTAACGAGAAATCAACGTATCCACCCGGCTGTCAACACAACCCTTTTATTCAGCATTCCAGTGATTTATCGTGGAAGTGCAGAATAGTACCTGCTTTCAAATACGAGTATCACGCCAAAACATTGGAATCACCAGTTTTTACATAATGAAGATGATTTTATATTTTTTGTGTCTTGATTATAGAGATTTTAAGGCAAGTTCATCTCCCAGATGTAGGGTAACGGGAAGTAGTCCCGAGCAAAGGTTTGTACCAAATTGATAACAAGTTCTAATATCAGATTATCAGTGTTTGATCACTAAATATGTTATCGTTTAGGCTGAATAAACAGCCAAAATAACAAAAGAGATAACAAATTATTATTCGATGGATATCACAATATTAACTTGTTTTATTATCATCGAGTTCATTTTGATAACAAATTTTGTGATGTGAAAAAATTTCTTAAGATAATTTCAAATTATGTTATCAACATGATATCAAATTCATACACTAATAACTGAAGTTGTGCATTTGGCGAAAAGCTCAATTTCATATCCATCACATGCTGGTAATATTCACGATTCGTCAGCATGCTGGTAGAATTCCGTAACGTTCGTCAAAAATCGTCTTCAAAAATTGATAACAGATGATAACAAAATTTGTCAATGTTGATAACTAAATTTGTTATGCGATCACAGGTGAGTTCAAATTGATATCTGAGGTAACAAAACTTGTTGTTTATTTGATATCAGTTTGTTATTTTACTTTGCTAGGGATGTCCCTAGCAGAGGAAAATAACAAACTGAAATCATATAAGTAACAAGTTCTGTTGTCCCAGTTATCGTTTTGATTTCCGCTGTTATCGCATAACAAACTTAGTTATTTCGATTGGCAAATTTTGTTATCATTTGTTATCATTTTGAACACACTATTTTTTATGAACGTTGTAAGTTGAATTAGAAAACTATACACTGATATAGTCTTTCCTTGTATTCTCCCATACGCGAGGTAACGATCTGTGATGATGTTGTTTTGAGAAGGAAATAATTTCTCATCACCATGAGGCTCTAGGAGTAGACTGTTTCGAAATACTACCTCACAATGCCCTCCGCTCAATTTCAAACTACTTCTATTCAATTTTCACCGCCTGCCGTCAGCTAACGGAACTATCAATACTTTCTCTTAACAAATTTGTTCTGGCAAAAAATTGCTGTCTGCTCCTAGAGCCTCATGGTGATGAGAAATTATTTCCTTCTCAAAACAACATCATCATAAAACTATTAATATTTCCAGCATCTTTGATCAAGAAATTTTGCTTCTAATCAAATTATTTTTTTCAGTTATTAGCATGCGAATTTGATTTCAAATTGTTAACATAATTTGAAACTAATTCAATAAATTTGCTAACAATACAAGATTTGTTATCAAGTTGTTCGCAGAGATAATAAAATATGTTATTATAATGATATTCAAAGAGTATTTTGTTGTTGTTCATTCTTTTTTTTTTTTTGGCTTTCTATTCAGCCTCGATCATAAAATATTCAGTGCTCGAAAAATGATAACCTGGTATTAGAACTTGTTATCAATTTGGTATAATCCTTTGCTGGGGTCGTAGTTGTTACATAGAAAAATGTTTATATTGATATAGTTTCCACTGGAAATGTATGGGTATGTCTTTCTAAATTTTTCGAAGAGCTCATTCAAACTCAAAGCTTAGTAACAAAAAATATATAGTAGAAATTTTAATATGTTTAAATGGAATGGCCGATTGATTATATGTGAAAATCGATAGTAATTTGATAAAGTAATTTTATATATTTTATATTGTGAAATTCGGTGTCGAGAAAAGCGAATATAGCTCCAAGGGAAAACCTAAAACGATAACAAAAATAAACTTAACAACGATTCTTTTGAACAAGATGTCTCTATGATGAGACGAAGCCCGAGCAAAGAACTATACCAAATTAATAACAAGTTTTATTACCAGGTTATCATTTTTTGATCACTGAATATGTTATCATTGAGGCTGGATTAACAGCCACCATAGCAGAATGAACAACAACAAAATACTCGTTGAATATTATAATAATAACTTATTTTGTTATCACTGCGAACAACTTGATAACAAATCCTGTATTGTAAGCAAATTTATTGAAATAGTATCAAATTATGTTATCAATTTGAAATGGCGAAATTCTCATGCCAATAACTGAAAAAAAATATTTTGATTAGAAGCAAAATTTCTTGTTCAAATATGCTGGAAATATATACATATATAGTTTTTCAATTCATTTTATAACATAGTGTGAAAAGAAAAAATAGTGTGTTCAAAATGATAACATATGATAACAAAATTTACATATAGTGATAACTAAATTTGTTATGCGATAACAGCGGAAATCAAAACGATAACTGGGATAACAGTACTTGTTACTTATATGATATCAGCTTGTTATTTTCCTTTGCTAAGGAGCTGCATCGACGAATAGACCCAACATGGTGCTTGTAGATCGACATTATATCCATAATCGTCGAAAGTTTTCAACTTAATAAAACTAATTGGTTAACTTTCCATGATTCAAAACAGCAAATGTCTTATTAAGAATGTCTAAGCAAAAGTATAACTAGTTATTTATGGTTTCTAGCTCAATCACTGATGAGTTATAATTAATATTTACATCGACCGCTGCATAATAGGCTGAGCCAAGGAAGGGAGATGTACCCTATGTTAATCCCAAACATCATGTGCTGGTTCTCTGTGGCATTAATGCTGCTCTGCTCTAGCAATAACGGAATACCAACCCCGGGTAGTTCACCATGTTCATGCCCATGCATGGCACATAATTTCAGATGTATTGAAAATGGTGGTGAAAATAGTTTTTTTTATGCTGGTTGCATATCTAAAGGGCGGCTTAGCAACGTCATGAAATCTTTAAAAAGGTCTTTGTGTCGCGAGTGCATGAAATTAGTTACGATTGAACATTGAACATTTGCATTCTTACGAATGAACAAGCTAGTATTATTTCTAGGTGGCCTTTGGTGAGATCAATTTGATTATGAATATATAAAAATATATATATATTTTCAAATAATAGGAAATGCGTGCCTGATTAGGAAATTTTTCATTTGACGAATTTCACGTCGACTCGTCTCGTAATTGGCAGCACCCTCTCAGAATCCAATGAAACTTTGTGGGTGGGTAGACTATGTCTTTTCAAGCAACTTTGCATACTTTGTTTTTTAAAAATTTATCTAGACTACCATTTCAAAGCTGGCCTAAGTTTTTTGATCTATTTTTTTTAATCAACGTATCTCAAAAAGAAAAAGGCTAACAAAAAAGTGATGTATGGGTGACTTTTAGAAAATCGCCTTTACTTTACTTTGTGAAAAAAATTGTAAAAATTGTAAAATCAATACTTACAGAACAAAATAATTTCAAATATAAAGTCAATTTTCAAAATATGGCTATCTTAGAATTGGGTGATTTTTTTTAAATAGAGACAATAAAATTGTCTAAAAATTTGCCATATTTTGCTAGATGGGCACTATTAAGGATTTTTTTTTTCTAACAACAAATTTTTCTTTTGGTGCGGTACACGGTTAAAATAGGACATGAAAAATTTGTTCTGAGAAAAACTTTTTTTCCTTAACAGTTCTCATCTTGCAATGTATGGTGAACTTTTAGACAATTATATTGCCTTTATTAAGACATTTTTTGTTCAATTCTAAGCTAGTCATTTTTGAAAATTGACTTTAAATTTTAAAATATTTGTTTTTAGCGGGTTAGAATTGATTTTACAGTTTATACATATTTTTCTTAACAGCAAAGACAATTTTCTAAAAGTCCCCCATATAGTATTTTTTGCTAAGTCTTTTCCTTTTTGAGTTACGTTGATTTAAAAAAAATCGATCATAAAACTTAAGCCCTTTTCAAATGGTAGTTTAGATAAATTTTGAAAAAACAAACAAAGTATGCAAAGTTCCTTGAAAAGACATAAACTAACCACCCACAAAGTTTCATAGGATTCTGAGAGGGTGTTGCCAACCACTGGATAAGTTGGCGTGAAATTTGTCATTTCCAAACCTGAATGTGTGTTGCAGAACCCTTATTCAAATATTTTGGGTAGTAATCTCAGAATGTGCGTGACTCTCCAGATAGAAAATGGGTTGCTGGATGTGCAATAGAGCTTCACTTTCTAGCTCCCGGATTAATACTGTTTTCGGAATTCTGAATAATATATGTACTGGAATTTTATAAACGTCACGTGAGATTTAAATTGAATCTTGTTTTGATATGATTTGAAAATGATTTAAACAAAATTAATTTGGAATGATCTCACCTGTAACCTGCTAATGACTTAGCACTCAATGCTTCCGGAAGATCATCGACCCTAGTGGTTTTCGTCATTCTAAGGACCTATCCCTCGCGAATAAAAATAAGAATTATGTCGGGAAAAAGTCAGCTGCTTTTTACTAACAACTTTTTTTCTCTCCCTTCTCTTTCCAGGTAAGTTCACGATTGATGGATGACACTTGCTACTCGTACTCGTGTTTACATTTCTATACCGCTGACATTCGGGCAACAAGTGCCGTACAAGAGCGATCTTGTTCGATCTTCCCTGGCACAGGTGACGTACATTTGTCTGTCGAAATCGTATGAACTCATCCCCTCACGAACTCAGTATCATATTTACCTAATTGCCTCTTTATGAGTAATACGTAGGAAGCAATAAAACACATCTCGTTATGGCTTTGATGGCACAGGATGAAAAGTATCAAATTTCACTGACAGTCACCAATTAATCTCGGGTGAGAAAGACGTTATGCGCGCTGTGCCACTTTCCCAGGTTCCTCCAGTCGAGATCGTAACTAACTTTCACTCCGATCTGACTTAGGGTTTTGCTTCTAGTTTTTTTTTACATCCCATTTCCTATAGACCGATTCGCAGCGCTCGATTCCATAAACGGTGCGCTTCCAAGTAATTACATAAAATAAATTTCTCGCCCCAACCCATTTAAAAAGTGAGGTGATCAACTACTTACTACAACGTGTGTTTTATTATGCAAAAACAAAACAACTTCCTTCCCCTTCCGCATACGGAAAGGGCCGCCTCTCCCGCGGCCACACCGATTTAAGTGGGACCCAATTTTCTAACCTATGAGCTCGGTGGGCTTTTTACTTCGCTCCCTCAGGTGCGCTGCTCACCTAGCTTCGATGAAAAACAGCACGATTCATTAACTCTCAGGTTGCCTCTAAAAGCATTTCGTTTCTCACCTACTATCAACTAATGGGAATACCTGGCGTCGTTGTTCATTTAGTATTACTAAAACACTGTCTTACATCAAATGGTAGCAAGCGAACTCTCGGGCAATTCGACGTTTTGAATGCATGCATTTTAATTTCCTGTGCCCTATCGTCAAATCCAGTGTGATTTCAGCTACCATGTTATTATCTCACCTTGCGCAGTTTGCTCCGTAGTCCGGAGTGGAGATGTTCCATCTAACTTTGGCCCCAGGTCCGCGGGCAGGGTCTATATTTATGTTTGCCATAATTTTCTTCCCCGTTAAGTATCACTCTGGCGAGAGAAAAGACAACAACTTGTTCAACTTGGAGAAGCAGCTGCTCGCAGAATCGCCGCCTTTATTTACATTCGCTTGGCACATCGCAAAGAATCCTCAAACGCGCTGATGCTCCCCGAGCATAGATTAGTATCATAAAAGCGGACCCTGTTTCTCCATTTATTTCCACACTAAACTAAACTGGGATATCAAAGTCGTTGGATCTTGCGGGAAACTGCGCTCTGTTATTAAATTGTTGTTTCAGATGCACGTAGTTATTTTTACTGGCGTTGCATAGTAACTGTTTTGTTTTGTCCCACTAAACGGGGTGGGATCGAGGGTGGAGTGTGTTGCTTTGTTAGCCAAAATAGTCAGTATGTCCATTTGTGGGACGTTAAAGGCATACATTATCGAACGGGTAGTTTGAACTTAGACGTGTCGGAAGCAAAGTAGACCGGTTGAGTCAAGACAACGGTGTTTTCGTAAACAAATCACTTTTTCGTAAATTACGAAAAATTCGTACTGTCTCTTTCAGGATTATTTGACCACCGCCTAACGCACCTCAGCCTCCCCCGGATCACACAAGCCGCTAACACTTAATCGCATTTTAAACGGCAGCGATTACCACCTGATATTTATTACAAACTCAAAAGAGATGAATGGGAAGAAATATGAAAACACCACTCAACATTGCTCTCGCAACGGAACAAAAAAAAACAAAACAAAAGCATAGTGAAAACACAAATCTAATCAAACAAACGTAGCATCGCTCAGTCGAATGGAGGAGGTGCCATAAAAATAACACTTCTCGCGCAGATTACTGGGCATCCGGCTTTTGTTCCGAACCACCTCATCTTTTCACAATTGCTGAATTGCTACTCAAGCGAGAAGATTTCGTCAATTGTATATCATTTTGGCTACATAAGCGAAGATGACGAGTTGGCCGAAGGGACAAGCAAGCAATGTAACAGGAAAAAGTGAATGGGTTCATAAACGAAATAGTCATCATAAGTAATGGAAATCGATGTTTCCCCAAACAAAGAAATCAGATTAGAGACACACGAAGAGCGAAGAAAGCAGTTGCGCAACACTCGGCGCTACATCAATAAAAATGTTTAGGGACTGGGAGATGGAGGCCTGTTTTGCCGACAGAAGTGGGTAACACGCGGCCGCATGTAAAAATATGAAAGAAATAATTCCCCGCAGTCAATTAGTGAGGGCTTAAAACGCAGAAAAGAAAAACTCCTCTCAGCTGAACTTGTTGGGGAAAGCAAAATGGTCCAATATAAAACGATCTCAGCATGCGTTCAAGGTGTAAACATAGCAACCAGGTGATGAAAAGGGTGCGACATTCCAATTGCGAAATGCGTTGTGAGTTTGTAACGCACGCAACGTTGTCAGTTTGAGAAGGAAAATTTGTGTCAAGAACTGTGTGGGAAACAACTTCAAAATCATCAGATTTTCCATTAAATTGCTTTAAGTTTTTTGATACTGTTGTAGCCCGAGGTATAAGAAGTACTGCGAAGTACACAGAACAGCATCACTAACAGAAATGTATATCCAGCTGAACAAATAATACGCTGATATAACTCCTTTAGTACATATTATATTTTGCAGGATCCTCAAAAGCCATCTGCCGACTCAAAAGCCACCGGCCTTCCATAACTGCATCGGTTAAAATCAACTCTCAAGCGCTATTTGTCTACTTTATTAGTGGCCCCAACAGCATCCTAACTGTTGGTTTAAATCGATTCAAATCGACTCTGAGGCGTAGTTAAAAAACTGTTCGTTTTCCCATTGATGTAAACTACTATCACATTTTGCGACCCAACAGCATCCTTACTATTGGTTTAAATGGGTTCTACGGAACTATGAAGGAAATGTATAATATTTCAGATCAATTTCAATTAAGCAAACGAAATGCGTTTGATTTTTCTTCAATGTGGAATGGATTGAAAATTTGCTAAGCATGTTTAAAATTTGCCATAAATTAAAAAAAAACCTCAACTTTAAAATGAATAGTCCGAATTTTATCGCCTTATTACCAGTTTAACTTCAAAACTATCTTAAGTTTTCATACTGATCATCGTGTGTTTCATTATTTTCTGAATTTCAATTGACTACATTTCTGAATAAATCACCAAAATTTATGTAGTTACTAGCTGAACCCGGGTGAGCGCTGCTACGCTTGCTACTAAAAGAATAAAACTTTTATAGAACTGGCATGTTTTTTGGCAGGTTTTTGGAATGAGTTTTTTTTCTTGAATAAGCAGGGGTTCAAACTTCTATCAGAACATGCTTCTTACCAGAAAAATACACGTTTAGTGTTTTAGTAACCTGGATAATTCTCATGTTTGGTAGAAATTTGTGTTTTATTTGTATGGGAGCCCTCCTTCCAAGGGGGAGGGGGGGGGAGGATTTCTCAAACCACCATACAATCATTGCCTTCAAAACCCCTCACATACCAAATTTGGTTCCATTTGCTTGATTAGTTCTCGAGTTATGCAGAAATTTGTGTCTCATTTGTATGAGCCCCTCCCTCCTGAAAGAAAAGGGGTTTCAAATAATCATCAGAAGCTTCCCCAGCCACAAAAACCCTTGCATAGAAATTTTCATGCTGATCGGTTCTGAACTTTCCGAGTCTATGAGGGTCAGACAGACAGAAATTCATTTTTATATATATAGAAATCCTACCTCCAGAAACCCCCATAAGCCAAATGTAGTTTAATTTGCTGGATTAGTTCTTGAGTTATGCAGAAATTTGTGATTAATTTGTATGAGAGCCATCCTTCTCAGAAAGAGGGGTCTTAAAGTCGTCCTAGAAACATGTATTGCCTTCAAAATGCATACATGCCACTTGGTTCCATTTACTAATTTGTTCTCGAGTCATGCAGAAATTCGTGTTTCATTTATATGGGAGACCCCTCTTTCAGAAGGCGGGTCTCAAACCACAATAGAAACATTATTTTTGCCTTCAAAAACATCCAAATGCCAATTTTTTTTCCAGTAACGTGATAAGCTCTCGAGTTGTTCAGACATTTTTGTTTCATTTGTATATGAGCCCTCCTTTTAGAGATGGGAGGGGTCTCGAGTCACCTCAGAAACATTTCTTGTCTTCAAAAACCTCCATCTGCCAAATGTGGTTCCATTTTCTTCATTAGTTCTTGAGTTATGCAGAAATTTGTGTTGCATTTGTATGGAAACCCCTCCTTCCTTCCAGAGGGCGGAGAAGTCTCAAACTACCTTAGAAACATTCCTCTTCTCCAAAAACCTCCACATGCCAAATTTAGGTCTCATATGCTTGATTAGTGCTCAGAGTTATGCAGAATGTGTGTTTCAGTTGTGATGAGAGCCCTCTTCATAGAGAGCGGAGGGGTCTCCAAACCACCATAGAAAACCATTTGCTTCAGAAACCTCTATACTTGCCAAATTTGGTTCTATTGCTTGATTAGTTCTTGAGTTATGTAGAAACTTCTCTTTCAATTTAATGGGAGCCTCCCCTTACAGAGAGGGGAGGGATCACAAACCCCCATTAAAACATTTCTTGCATCTAAAAACTCTTGCATGCTAAATTTGATTTCCTTTGCTAGATTAGCTCTCGAGTTATGCAAAAATATGTGTTTCATTTGCATGGGAGCCCCCTTTTTAGATGCAGGGAGGGGTCTCCAACTATCTTAAGAACCTTTCCAGCGCTCAAAAAACTCCTCCATGCTTAATTTCACGCCGATCGGTTCAGTAGTCTCCGAATCTATAGGGTTCAGGCAGATATAAATTCATGTTTACATATACATAGATTATCTCCGACTTTTTGCTCAGATTAGTATTCTTGAATATATGATTTTGTATCTCCAAATACCAGTGAATTTTAGTAAGCTGAAATTTATATTGTTTCTGGTATCTACAGAACTGGTTGAGTTGCTTGAAAAACTTTCGAAAGATTTCATGAGCACAGCAAAAAAGTTTGATCCCGGCCCATTGGAAAGCATGGAAAATTTAAACTAACACTTCACTTGTTCACTTTTTACAAATGAAAATTATAAAAAAAAAGCAATAGTTTTCACAACTGCTACAGCTTTTAACCGTCATTACTGGTTGGAGCAACTTGATTGTGACCTAATTGAGTCACATTTTGGTTGCCAATCAGTTTAAAACAAATTAATACCCTACGGTAACGCTAGTAAACTCGAGAAAATTCCTCTAAATTCCACTAAACAGCTTTTTTTATTATAAAGAAAGCATATAGACTTACAGAAATTGTTAAAAAAAATGAAAATGTTTTTTATCAAAAATTTAAAACCCAAGATTTTGGATTCCACATTATGAAACAACAATTGATTTAAGTTAAGAAATCGCTTTTTTTGTAAATATTGATGGGATCTAATGTTTACTGAAATCTGTATTTTCAAGTCCCTCAGTTATGGGTTTCTTAATGCTTTTAGAAAACGATTATTCAAAGTTTTCCTTTGCTGGAATTCATCATGTGGTTTCTGTTTAGTTTTAGAACTGACGGGGTAAACAGCCAGATTACCTCCGGAAATCTCCTTGACATTCTCAATCCGAATGAAAAAAATTTGAAGTTCCAATTTCGTGCGTTTTTTCATTCAGTTACTTGCATTTTTTTTGATTCACATAAAATTTTCGCTTACTTTCCATAAACTGAACAAGGTATTTTTTTTTAATTTTCCATGATTGAATATGCATTTTCGGTTTTTCCTTTCAGGTTTCGACAACTGTGACATTCTTTGGCGAAACTTTTTCCAGATTTTTTTTTTTTTGGGTATTTTTTAGCTAAGTTTCATTTTTTTGCTCTACGGTGCTCCATTCTTAAGTTAAGAGTTTATGAAATCAGTGATATTTGGAAAATTTACAACCCAGATTTTGCTCAATATTTTCATCCTACAATCTGAGATGCTTCGGCCTAATCTGCTCGATAATAATTAAAAATCTCCCTTTGTGTATTCTTCTCATTTGAAAATTTCAGCAAGTCGAGCTTACCTCCTGAAAGGATTTTCGTTTCGACGGAAAAGCATCCCTTTCTCATGAGAATCGGATGTTGAAAGTGAACCTCAAGAATTTCTTAATGTACTATGCTTTTCAGCTTCACTTGTGAATTTGCATATTCGCCACACACACTTAGTAGATTTTGCATGTCGCTTGACGTATGAAGATTTTTTCTTAAACGAGTATGTTCTTGTAAGCTTTAGGTGCTTCCTGTTTCAAGCATTGCACAGTGGTCCAGAATGCGAATTTAGCTGGAAAGATACATTTTCAGTCTAAGTTTGAAGTTATGGAGCACAATTGTTTCCTACAAAGTTGTTTCTAATAATAAGACCCTTCTTTTGGGTGCTTGAATGGTTCTGGGTGGTCCCTTATTTGCCGAAAAAATCGAAAATTTCACTTTTTTATTTTGCAGAAAAAGAAAGGCACATATATATCTTCGCTGGAAAAGTTGTGTAAATTGAATTTTGATTGAATTCTGGTACCGTTTGAAATGTCCGAGTTAGACAACTTTGCTTAAAAGTTAGAATTTAAAAAATTACAGCAAAATAACTGATTTTTATAGGGACACCCTAAGCTACGCAGGAAAAAAAGTTCTTATTCTTTTCAAAAGGTACAGAAAAAAATATTCAATCAAAGTTGCTTAAAATGATTGATTCTACAACTTTTCCCAAGAATGTTTGCCTTTATTTTTGCAAATAAAAAAGTTATTCTGATTTCTCTGAAAATAAGGACCATCCTAGTTTTCATTCACACCAAAAGTAGGCAATAAATTATTAGCAACAAGCTTTGTAGAAGACTAATTTTGCTCCAAAACTTCAAACTTAGGCTGAAAATGTATCTTCCCAGCTAAAATCGCATTCTGGACCACTGAGCATAGATTAAATGGAAAAGACGCTGAACCCATATCCTCAATGTTCATGATTCGATTCTGGCGTGCTTGGCATTCAAAAATGTTTCAACATCATTGTAGTTCACTTGAAATTCATAGTTATTTTCTTTGGCAAAATTCCATAATTCAATCCTTTAAATATCGAAAGTAAATTTCTGAGAGTCTCCTCCAGTTGTCAAATCTTAATCGATTTTTGTAGGAGAAAAAATGCGTTTTTGACCTAAGGACGCTGCAGGATTCGCTCTTAACGGGTGTCCACTAAATAATGAGAACAAAAAGAATGGGTCAGGAAAAAAATACCAGTGAAGTTTTGTTCAAACTGATTTATTTTATTAAAAGGGTCAACTTAAATCTTCAAACTAAGTTTAGTGAATATTGTCATATGGTCCGTGGTCCGCCAGTGGCGCAGCTTAGTCGTTATGCTGGAACATGACCGTTGGACGGCAGCCACATCGATTTTTCGGATGCAGCTTTTGATCCTGTTGGTAAGTTGCTTGGTGTTCTTGGCCTTCCAATTATCCTTGTATACCATGGAGCTCAAAAGACCGAAGAAATCCTCGATAGGACGGCACTGTGGCAAATTTGTCGGATTCCGGTCTTTGGGACATATGGTATATTTTGGCTCTCCAAAAACGTTAGCGTTTTTTTGCGTAGTGCGATGATGCCTTGTCCGGCCAAAACACGTATTTGCCATCCGAGTGATGTTGTTTAAGAAATGGGATGAGTATTTTCTGCAAACACTCTCTTTGGTACACCTCCTGGTTGATGGCCAAACCGCTTGGTTTGAACCACGGCTTCGAAATACCCTTATCGGATATTACGATGTATAACATAACCTTCGATTCAAATTTGTGCTTGAACTTATACATTACTTTTGGAGGAGTAGTAGATTTGTCCTTAGTGTAGAATCGGTCGTTTCCCGGTATCTGAGACTTCGAAAGAGGAAAGTAGCTTTCGTCGTCCAGAACGAAAGATTTTCCGCCGTAATTCCGAGTCATCCAGCGGCATTGGGATTTCACGGTTTGAATCTGCTCATCTGTGTACTCTGGGGATCTGGTTTTCTTTCTACACACTATTCCTTCTTTCTTTAGCGTCTTGCAGATGAGTGACTTCGAACAATGGAACTTTCGGGCTGCTTCCCGTTGACTTACCGAATCCTTGTTGTTGAACACGTTGCGCAGCGAGCGGAGCGTTTTCTCATTCATTATTTTCGCTGGACGGCCGCAACCTTCTTCCGGGTTACTCTCATGCATGCCAGGATACGGTATACGGTGGATACCGGAACTTTTTCACGACAAAAATGGTCCACCGTGTATTTTTTTCCATGATCTTCGTTCGCTTGAAAGAATTGTACAACGCGCGCGCGCAGTTCTTCCTGTTTCGACGGCATGCTGAACACGACTGAACATGTTAGAGTGACATAAAAGTGTATGAAAATTTTCTGGAGAGTGCAACGATTCATTCATCTAAAGTGACATTTCTATGCGGCCGTTTTTGTTCTGATGGAAAAGTATTGAAATCATTCTCATTTTTTAGTGGACACCCGTTAGTTAATAGTAGGCAGTTTGGCCTATTTCTCTCTCTCTCTCTCTCTCTCTCTCTCTCTCTCTCTCTCTTCTTCTCTCTCTTCTCAAAAAAAAGTTGGTTTAAGACTCGTGTTTGGTTTTTGAATTCAAGTTGGTTCAGCAAATTGAGTCCATCCATTTTACAATGTTAGATACAATATTCTGAAAGCTGTGATCTGTTTTCTAACCATTGACACCTTTCGTTTTCTTGAGCAAAATGCTATCATAATTCATAATTTTTTCCTCAACACGCTATTTAGAATTGGACGGTTTTATGGTCTGATAACTTGACCTACAAATGGCTATCACATCAAGTTTGAGTCATCAGAGCTGTCTGTACTGAAGTTCCGGGACAAGTAATCAGGCAGCCACACCCAAACACCCTACAACGAATTTGTATAAGTTTCAATGCACATAAGGTGGGGGTTATCTATTGCACATTTGTATGATTATCCGAGGTCCCACTGAACACTGTTGTTCGTCGGTCCGATAAAAAATCGTCGAGTGTATAGTTTATGAACTTTTAAATTTCCTTGGTCACACCTTGATGCAATATTATAGAGGCCCGTTTCCAAAAAAACATTTGAAAGTCTAGTTATTAAATAGCAAGACAATATTGTGAACTCTCTTCCATCGGAGATTTTTCACACCATAACTTTAAGTTGAGTTTTCACTATAAGTCGCACGGGGATTCTTCGAATGCATAATTTGTTTGGGATCAGATACAAAAGTATGTGAGATCGTTCTTTAGAACGCGTAGATTGAACTTTACAACTTTAATACGCGCAAGAATTATAAAAAGGTTTTTATTTTTCTAAATTTTGGAAGTATGACCTTATTATATTACATTGATTCTTGAATTGGGTTTTGGATGTGCAATAGGTTACTACTTTTTCTTATTCATGACTAAAATGTTTGCATCTATAGATATACAAGGGCTTTTTTTACACGGTTTGTTTTCGACGATAACTCCAGAGCGGAACAACTTATCGACCTCATTCTAATCACGTTTTCCTTTTTGGGCAAAAAGTAATCATATGGCAGTTTTTCAAAAAAAAATCACAATTTTTGGTGTAAATACTCAAAATTTCGAAAATTGTAGAATGGACCATTGCATGAAAAGGTAACGTATGCAAACAAAATCGAAGTAGTTAAGAAAGTGGAACGTATCCCCCGTGTAAAAAAAAAAACCTTAGTGTATACATATGTATAAATAACGTGCTTGTTGTTGTTGTCCATAAAAATACTGATGGCCAGTGGGATGTTGATTGTGCACACACAATCATTGAAGAAGATCTTGAGATGGGCATTCGGTCCAGATTGTAGGAAACTGATTGTTTCAAAGACAGTTCTTTTTAAAAGAAAATTATTATTTTTGAAACAAAGAAATCAAAAAGGATGAAATGACAACGTAGAGTAAACTGTATATTTGGAGCCAGTTCCAAGAACGTCTAGCGTAATCTAACATATTGAAAAAAAAATCGTCACACTTTTCGTGCGTCCACGTGGATGGAATATTCATGTGAACACAAGCTGTTTTAGTTTCAAAAGCTCAAAGTTCAAATTATTTCTTTTGAAAAGCAACTCATAACGTAAGAATAAAAAAGTTGGCTTCTAGTAAGGACGTTGCGTTCTAGCGATGGCGCCCTATTTTTTCACTTCGAGTTGGTGACGTGAAAACGCCAATTCGTGCTTTTTCGGCATTCTTCAGAAATTTGTGGGGAAAATATCTATCAGTTTAGTTAAAAGTGGTTGCCATCGGGTGAAATAACATAAATATGACTTATTTTAGTCATAACAAGTTGCTGCAACTAATTATGGTCGTAGTGTGCTGCTTGTGTAGTGACGGGGTAAAATCTTCAAGTTCATTGATCTTGGAGTGTTTTTTCAGCTTCTTCATTTTTTTAAGATAATTTCAATCTTAAATTAATTGAACATCATTCAAAATATGGCATGTGATTTTGAACTTATACGTCGATTAAAATGAATCATAAAAACGATACCGCCAGCGATTGAACACACCAACAACACCAAACCAAACGATCAAATACGCGAGTGCCAAACATAGCTCTCCAAGTCCATCACCAATTCTTAAATGCCTTGTGATATTGTCATAGAAACTCTTCACACTCTTCACTTCGGTTTTTATGTTCAGGGCCCACAGATATATCTTTGATTTTTTGAAGATAATTTCAATCTTAATTAATTGAAGATCATTTTAATATAGCATGTGATTTTTGACTAATAGGTCTATTGCGGTAGTTCATATTAAAAAAGATACCGCCAACGATCAAATACGCGGCAACAAACATCGCTCTTCAAGTCCACCTCCGAGTGCTCAATGCCTTGTGACATTGTCATAGACACTCTTCACACAAACCTTGTTTCACAGTAAGAAACAAACTCTCATCATTACTATTCAAAACACGACATCTTGACGATACCACCCGCAGCTGGCCGCGGCTCACTGCAACACGTCAATCTCAATTGGACTTAATTTAGCAGGCCCTAATAGCACCACACCAGCACCGGTAGAGGTACCTTAAGGGTCACTGACCACATTATTGGTCGCGCCGCTTTTGTGATACAATCTGAACTGAATTACCTCCTGAGCCGCCACCACCATCGCCACCATCGCAATCATCATCATCATCATCCCCGGCCAAGTGGAAGCGATATAGAAATTGAACGGGAAAAAGGCAAAACAGTTCGGTCATTGTCATGCCAGTCCCGTACAATTTCTCATTTCCCTACGAGTGGTTCTCCCGTCCCCGACCGACCGACCGTCCTCGTCGTAAGTACCTAACTGTTTGACGAAATGTCACTTTCGCTACAATTTCGTGTGCTTCCTCCCAGCTGGCTCTCTTATCGACACCGACCGACCCCGTTGGTTTCGGAATTTTCTGAATGCATTTTTCCCCGGCCATCGAACACACAAAGAGTGTAGCAGTGCATTCAATTTGGTATGTAAAATATATGTGCATACCGAGCGAGTCACGCCACGGCACAATTACACAATGTTCACTTATCTTTCAGGTTGATAATTCGCCATGCCAAGACACTGCCACGGCTGTTACGAACCCGCTTGCATTGTTCGCGACTCCAGAAGAATCAGTTATTTATTTTTTCAATTAATTGTCTACCAAAGTTCATCAAAATATCATCCGGGCCAAATCTGATAGAAAGAGCACGCTTCCTGCAGCTTCAGTTTTGATGGCGAGAGGGGCGAGGGGCGGAGGAGATATTTCGTCATCGCTCCTTCGACGAGACCTCCCCGCAGAATCCCAAGAAGGAAACGAACCGAGTTGCCCCTGAGGATAAAGCCCTTTCATAACAGTTAGTCGATACACCTCGAATACATATCTGGTCATAATGGATCACGATGAGCGAGAAGAGTGCAATAAAAAAAAAATGTGAGATAAAACTTTTGAATGATGCGCTAATAATGGGTATTGTGGGCTGGGATCTGATTGGCATCTGAAGAAACGGAGAGAATCGATCAATAGGTGATTGTTTCTGCGAAAAAAAAAAAGGGTACCTTGGTCAGTCAATGGCTTCCTGATGGGGCTGATAACTGAAATTCAGGTAGAGTCCGCGGAAGCGACGGTTTGCAGTTGCTTCTGAAAACTTTCCTTGTTCATATTCGCAATTTATCGTGAAGGCCTCATCTTCGCGAAACTCCTCGTTGCCAACTAAAATATTCCCATGCCATTTTCCCTCGACATCATCGGGGAGTGTAGCTCAATGGACGCAACTTACTTAACGGCTTGAGTCGACAACTAGGCTATTAATCTCACACTCGCTGAAAAAGTGGATGTCATCATCTTTTCTAACGCGCCATAGACTTAACACCTCAACTAGGTTTGGCACTAGTCTTAAAACACGCAGACGATGACGACGGCGGCTAGTTTTTGAGCTGCGTAGATTTATCACCCCTCGTCTGTGTACGCAAGCTTTTGCATAGACCTACCTAAATACCAATCGGCTCTCGAAAAGTGCAGCATACCAACGACGTAAGCTCATCGTCGTTTTAAGTCGGTGGTGTAGGGTTTGGGTTTGAGTTTGCTAGACTCCGGAACCAATGCCGATTTAGATTGGTTCGTTGGTTGGTTGGCATTGATAAGTAAAATTACATTAGAACTTTCAATAACTGTTAGTCTATTCGAAATAAGGTCCAAGCAATTCCTTAATCAAGCCTCGAAAATGAAGTTGATCGGCGCTGAAGTCTAACCCAAGAAACGCAGTTCGCCATGCTAATTTTCTACCGCGTTCCGTTTGTAAATGACGACGATGATTCCCTTTGACAACTCAGATCGTGAAAGCATAAACCGAAAAAAACGTCTTTCTTAATGCGCTGACTCATCAATTGTTAGCCCTTTGATCATACAGTGATACCGTCTTTCTAAAGAAGTGTTTGTTTCCGAAGAATTTTATTTAGGCTCCACAATGTTGTAGTTGAGCTTAACACGATTTACTCGTAACAGCATTGAAGCATCATGATTAATCAAAAGTCTTCGTTGTCAAGATAACTTTGTAAATCATATGCTACTTGTAAATCTTGCACTTTATTTGAAAGTAATATTTTTTTCTCGGCTCCATAGAGTAATTTATGAACATATGAGCCTAAGAAAAATTTTTTTTTAATGAAAATCTAATTTTTTTTTCAGCTGCCTCGAGCCATGTTGAAATTGGCATTTCATAATGATAAAACCAGTTTAACACCTCTTTTTGATCTTTTCTCTTTATTGACGCTTTGAATCAATTATATTGTATGGAATTGACAAGCAACCACTTCGGATTCTGAACAAATGTAGGTCAATTTTGACATTTGGAATGAATAAAACATTTATAGAAGCTCAGAATCGCAAATATAATTGAATATTTTTGTCAATAGTATGCATATGCACGGCGCATTTCGAAAATATATTTTTATATGACAGAAACTTCCTTACACTTTGAAAAATAACACTTCTCGAGCAGGAACGAATAACTTGATAATTGGCCTTGGTATTCAAGTGCTCAGATTAAGAGGTAAAATAGCTGAGGATAATTGTTACCATAATAGTACCTCTCAGGTATTCCCAGGTATCCGAAATAAGTTTTATTATTCGAGAGATATTTTGCTTGCAATGCTTAGGTATTTTTGCTAAGGTATTTTACCTCCTAATCTGAGCTCTTTAATACCAAGCCCAGTTATCAAGAACAAAATTAGGTATTCATATGTTATTTTCTCCTGGTCGGGTAGTCTCGCTTAGCTTCAATATATTTTCCTAAGAATAATTCCAAGATGAACTTGTATTGCTGATTTTGAGCTGTTGATTTTGTCTCAAAAATTGTTTATCGGGAATACTACAAAGTGGTCCGTTAAAACAATGTTTATTTTAGCCGGGCTCAAATGTCTTTAATGAATTCTGCGGAGCCGAGAAACAAAACAATTAATTCAAAATAAAATGCAATTGTTCCTAAAAAAAAAATAAGATATTCTTATCCGCCGACAATTTTTTTAATCGCAGAGTATAATTGTAATGCCTTAATTGGCATGGAGAGCTCTAAATTAATTATTGTGGAAGTTGGCATTTTTTATATTGAGTTCATTTGTTTGCACAGATTTAGTAGAATCAACTTTACAGAGTAAAGTTTTCATCTTCAATACTCAACAGTGATCTTAAAACTAAAGTTAAATTGTAGACCTGATCATCCGCGGTCGTCTCGAGGTTAGTGGGGGTAACGAATTTTGGGTTGGGAGGAGGGGCGGGAATTTGAAGTGTTGTCCAGGAACATCCAGAAAATTCTCTCGATGGAACCGGGAATCGATGGTCTGGTAAAATGTGCTCTTAATGACTGAGCTATCTGAGGCCCCGGCGGCAAGTTGAAATATGTTTTGACGTAGGACTTACGTCTGTCTTTTCTATTCCTGTATAGGGACGCCGTTCCAAAATTTTCTGAAATCGACTGCGTTAGGCAAGTTTGGAGATTTTAAACGATTATATCTCCTATCTGGCCAAGCGAAATCTCACGATAAGTATTTCATTCGTCAGGGAGAACATCAAAGCTGGATCTCTGTTGATATCTAAATTCATTACATCTTTTACAAATTTGAAAAGTTAAGACCATAACCGGCTATCGGAAGATTTCTTTTACTCGATTGTGATCTTGGTTTAAGAAATTGAGCGTAGATTCGACAATTTCGCAAATTTTTCCGGAAATATAAAATGTCGACGAATTGATGCATGACGATATATTTGATCACTAGATTGAGTTGATTTTTTTCATCATGCTGCATCGATGGTCGAGTCGTTTCACAGACCTATGGCATCGTTTCTTTTCTGGTGATTTGAAAATTGTTAAGCATGTCAAAGCAAAATCATTAATTCAAAGAGAATTGACGGAGAGCAATCTTCTGCCAGCCCTCAATATCGAAATCGAGTTTGCCTTACATCGGCAATCAATAAAGCGAGAAAATTTGCAAAAAATTCCGTCAAGTACTGTCGATTTCACAACATTTTCAACGATGGAGCGAAGATTTTCAATAAATGAAAAGTGTCTGGTGGTGAACCAAGCTGAATAGAGTTTGGTAACTCAGAGAATTGTCTACAAACTAAAAAACGACGTTGAAATCATGAAATATTTGATACAATATGCACGCAACGCACGTTTATCATTTTGTAGTCAAATACCTCAAATGCTTTACTATTTTTCTTCGATATACATGCTTCTAGCAATTTGTAAGATCAGTGACTTATATAGAGCGATTTTTGTTCTTGTTTGCAAAATGAGAGACCAAAGCAGGTTACGAAATACGCAAAAAGTCCAATTTCCGGCTACTACCCGGCATTTTGCCAAAACGAAACGAGTTAGAATTTCAGATTTAACTATTTCTACTAAAACTTCATAAATATCTATTAATCCAAATTATATTAACTCATAATCCCAGTCGGGAAAATAAGGCAAAAATACTGGAATAATTCGGGAAAAGTGGTGGCATTTTAAAATAAAGAATGTGTGTTCATCCTGCAATCAGATTCCCAAAAAGGTTAAAGTGCATCCAGCAAATGTAAAACGATTTATTGAAAAGGATGGCGAGTAGTAAATTGAAATAGGTGCTCGCTTGGCAAATTATTTGCACATGTGGTTTTCTACACAAAAGGAACAATAAATGCTAAAATTTATCGAAATGAGCACTTGCAGAAGAGATTGCCTTAACTATATCGGAAGCACGCGATTTCCCTTCTCTTCAGGCCGGATCTAGCCGCAGCCCATAATGCCAGATCAACTCTACAGAGGTTTTTTGACATCAACGTTGATTTCGTTGAAAAGAGACTCAGACCACAAATCTATCTACAACTTCCTGACGCGATGAAGAACGCTACTGGCAGTCGCCTTGCAAATAGTTGAACAGGCAGGTGCAGTTGGCATCTTACACATGCTAGATTTGAAGAAGAATTTGGTGCAATTCATGGTTCATTCGTCTCCTCCACGTTCCGTCTTTTATCTGCACTCCACTGTAGTTCATACGCAACACTTTCCGTTCAAACACACCAAGAGCGCCAAGGTCTTTCACAAGCAATATCCTTGTTTCAAGGTCGTAAAAAGTAATTGATGTCTCTTTGTAGAACTTTGTAGTTCGACGAACTTTGTCTTTGGAGCCCAGTTCAATGCACGGAATTTCCGGCCATAATAAGACTTTGTATTTCTCTGCTGTGGTGTAGTTGTCAGCGGTCACCAAGGCACCGTGGTCCAGAATGCGAATTTAGCTTCGAAAAAGATACGCTCCAGCCCAAGTGAGGAAATTTCGGACCAAATTTGCTTTCTTCAAAGTTGTTTCTAATAGCAAGGCGCTTCTTTTGGTCAGAATGAAAACTAGGGTGGTCCTTATTTCAGACAAATCGAAAATCTAAAAAAAAAAACAGGACAATCCCAGGTAACACTCTCGACCTCGACCCTTGCCCCGTTATCATTGCGCTAAATTGACCATAGATTATGCACAACCGTCTAACGGCATTATTGTGCCTGAGCTTCATGAATTCTCATAATTGCCCTGAAGTTCGTCCCATCGAACTATTTTGGGCTCTTATGTTCAGCCAGCTGATACAGTGGAAATTTTTTAAAGAGATTGGACAAGAGCGTCTGAAATCGCCTATAGCATAAGAAATCACGTTTTTAATTATCACAAGAGTTATGTATTACTCTGAAGATCCAAAATTTTGTTTTGATTTCTATGACTACACCAAGTATTCGATTAAATCTGTCCAGTTACTGAACCCTGATTCAATAAAAACTTCATCGGCAGACCAAAATTTTCCGGTATTTAAAACATGGCACAATAGCGATATGAATTGACCGTTTTTCTCGAGTACTTTTTCAAACAGACTGATTTTTTAAACAAAGAGGGGAAGTAAGATTCAAAAGTTAAATTCTTGAAACCCTTAGCACTTTCACGCAAACAAGGGCCACCAACCCAAATTTCCCCAACATGATGGTGATGCTACTTTCCGTGAGGATGCAAATTCATGGATAAGCTCCGAACATGAACTTCTAAGGCAAAATATATTGGGAGGAAGGGAGCCCTCTCTAAGATCATGGTTGTCACCTTGTTGTAGGTGAGAGGGCTTATCTCATGCAAAAGGCCGTCATGGGATACCAAGAACATGATCAGCAGTGATAGTATCACATTCTGCTTTCTTCCGAATTGCCCCGTCGTAGTACGTTTATTTGAAGGCACTGAAAGATGTGTGATACTGGTGGCTTTAGCCGCAATTCACTCTAAGATGAAAAGCTAGGAAAAAACTTCAAATACCTGATATCAAATAATTTAAGGGAATGACAAAATGTGCAATTTTTTTGAGAATCCTTTATTTGTTGTTTATTATCTAATTTTTAATGATTTAACATCAAATTTACCTATACAGTTGGTATCATTCATCATCTTATCATTCGCTTTATTACTGAACGGGGTGAGTGTTTTGATTATGATTGTGAGCAACTAATAATATCTTCTGATGTTTCATGTGCACAAAATTAAATATTAAAATTTAAATGTGCGTTCTATTCGACAGCCATGACCAAAGCACTAACTCCAACAACATATTATTTAGCTAGGGATCAGACCTTTCGAATTGAAGAAAGGTCATCGAAAAGTATTTCTTAAGACAGGTGCTGATAAAGGCTAGTAGCCTTGAGGCTATAGAATAATTCCTCTCTGCATCGATTAGTTTTGCTTTAATAATGTGTTTTGAATTAAAGTCGTAAAAAATAATAGCCCAGACTCACACCTAAAACTATCGCGACATTCAAATGTAACGTGATGGATTCAAACACCACTTTTGAACATATCTGTTTTAGTAGTTTCTTGTGTTATTGCAGAAAGAACAAAATATTGACTTCATTTGTGATTAGAGAATTCACGATCTTAACTCGTACTTTCGGGGTATGCCATATTTTATTGTAGTGCGTAATTGTGCTTAACCGATTTAAGGGTCTTCCCTTTGCAGTATTTTTTTTATCGAATCAAAACGTCTAACCACCAACCATAATTTATCCTTTTTCCTTCCCATGAAGTTCATGTGGTCTGAACTTAAGTAAAGTAACAATGCCAAAACCTTCCAGCTTTATAAGTTTTATTAAAATTTTGTGAATATCACTAGAAATTAATTTGGTTTTATTATGGCACCAAGAGGTTCCAATAGGTTTCATATTTTAGTCAAGTTTTTGAGAACCTACGCAGTTTGTTAACAAGGATCTTAAAACCTTGTTTTCTCAAATTACGTTTACTCCTATCAATGGTTTTGTTTCGACTTTATGAACTCGTAAAAACCTGTTCTGAAACACCGTTTTAGGACTCATTCATATTATCTTATTATGATCAGTTAAAAAACCGTTTTAAAACCATTTTGCTCCCAGGAAGTGCATGAAAGGGCAAATTGGTTTTATAGTAGCCACTGCGAAGATAAATTGGCTTTTTGGCCAAACTGTTTATTTTTTCTAATCGCCATATTGAAATGTAAGAAATAATTGGAATGAGGAAATATAAATGAATTTCGGCATTCTCTTAGATAACCTTATTGAATTCCATCAATTTTCATCAAATTGATGATTAATGTATCAAATATGTTTGTTTTTATTGTTCTAAATTCGCATTATTTCCGAGGCGTATCAATTTCCGACTCTTATCGTGGTAATGTTTACCATAAAATTATATGCGCATATAATTTGGAGCATGTAAAAGCTGCAAAAAACTCAATTTGTTTGGGATATTTTGCAATCAATCCAAATTTCCCGCAACACTAGAACTTTTTTCTGAGATATTAGGGCAGGGAACGGCTTAAGCACCCCAAGACCATTAACGTTAACGTTTACCCCGTGCTTGGAATAGGGTCTTGGGGTGCTTAAGCCGTTCCCTACCCTATTTCCTAAAAAAATCAGAAGAGAAGAGAATCGAACAAAGCAGAACAACAAAAACCAACCACGATATCACAGTGAAGTTTGACAGCTGTAGCCACTTAGCCTTGTGCTGGTTTTCACGGCAGCCAATAGGTTTTATGAATGTTCTCAAGTGGTCATAACATCAAACTAAAATTGTTACTTTAGAATAGACGAGCTCGCCATTACCCCTTTCTTTATCGTTGGATTTCGACTGACTTGTGCTCTTGTTGCACCACCAAACGCTACAGAATGAAAAAAAAATATGGGGTGGGTGAAGGGGGGAGGTCAAAACGATACTTCACCCCTTCGATAATTATTAGTGGGGAAGATGGGAGTATGGTTGAAGGTGTCATAATCGATACGATATTTCTTGGCTTCGACCTACCGCCATTAACGAACGAATATTCAGTCACAATCCCATCATCTGTTCCGATTCCCACGTAACTCGATCTAATCCCAGCCATCGATAAAGCTTCAAGCCTCAACCGGCGGCACCGACGACGATTGAAATCAAAGAATCATTCTCATTTACCCATCCCATCACAAACATGCCTGACGACTCTTGTGGCGTCTCTTTGTGCTTGAACAATTAAACCCCCCCTCAGAACCATAGCCAATGCACCAGTGTTCAATCATAATAGGCTCTGGCAGCCCCGGCACCTAATGGCGTGTTCATGACACTGCTCAATGCCCTCAGCAGTGAACGTCACAGGCAACATTGCAGCAGTGAACAACAATATCACAGCAGACCCTCGTCTATGGCAGGGGGTTGGCAAATTTGTAACCTTCAAATTAGCACCACCAGCACCACCCACCGCAGCAAAATCACCCGCGAGAGTTCTTTGTGCTTCTTGGTTTAGGGAAGGGCAGCGCACTAGAAGCGCTACCAAGTTGTGTCTATTGGATAGTAAAAAGGGCCCCTTGACTTGGTTGGCGGAATTGCTATTGTTGTGTTCAGAAGGTGGCGGCATCGAGGGAATTCACGATCTACATGATCGGGCAAAAGCGGGGTGATGATCGTATTGTTTCACCAGCTAATAGAACCTTGCCCTTTTGCGCGCGGTTTGAGGTTAGGTAATATTTGTTTCGACAGTCGCAGCAAGCCGAGGAATGCCAGCGAAAAACGACAGTGAATGTGAATTATGATTTGTTTTTTTTTCGGGCGAAAGGTGAATTCAGTTCGAGGTTAAAGGCGCAATTATTTGAATTGGTAACCGCCGCCCCAGAAGCCGTAGAGATATAGCTGTCAATCTGCGGCTCGACGCTGTCAACATGTATGTTGTGGTTGTGGTAGATCAGATTTTTCTCAGAAGTCAAACATTACGTAAGCAAGTCGGCAATAAATCACGCTCTCCCATTCCCGGAATGGAGGCTGGTTGGTTGGTGGGTTGGTTGAGTGACGTGATTCCAAGCTTGCTCACGTCTTCTGTGTCAATGGGGGGAAGCAACGGAGAGCTTAGAAAAAGGGCTTCCGTCATAGTTGCACGTTTGCCGGTTGTCGCTCAAGCTGTCGGTCATAGTCGTCGTCGTCGTCGTCGTCGTCGTCGTCGTCGTCTCCGTCGCTGGAAGCCTCACGGGAAATGTATCAATTATGGTAGATTTATGATACCCGTGGGCTGATGGGGTACCAGTGCCAATCCTCTCTCTCCTCGGGGAGAATAGATCTACCACAAAGGCAGACCAGAAACCTAAATAGTTGCATAAGGTCTGGCCCCCAAAGATGCCAATCATCTTTGGTTTACTATGTCGCAGTGAATCCAAACTCACGAATGCATGAATGATAAAGACATTGTCCTAACTTTTCAATGTTGGGACAAAAAATAATGTATCTTTATCATTGTTGCATACTCAACTTAGGAAAGAGACATGTCGTTGTATGTATATTGCTTTGTATGCAACAAACATAAATTCAATCATGTCACATGTTGCATTTACCGGAAAGAGACAATGTTTGGTTTTATCCTTCTTTCTTTTCCTGCTTCTTTTAATATGAACACGGCTACTGATATTGATTCAAAATTGAGTGAGTTCGATTCAGACAAAAAGATTACGATGACGTAAATTGTTTAATATTGTAAATAGCGCCGAGCAGGAGACAACAACATGAATACCTGTTCCTTGATAACTGGCCTTGGTATTAAAGAGCCAGATTAAGAGGAAATACCTAGATGCAAGAAAGATCCCCAAATAACAAAACTTGTTATTAACACTGGGAATACTTGAAGGTACGTAGGCATTGTCTTACCTCAATTTGTATTGGCATAACATTGTGGGAACAATTTTATGGTATTATCCTCAGGTATTTTACCTCTTAATTTGAGCTCCTAAATACCAAAGCCAGTTATAAAGTTATTCGGTCCTGCTCGGGTATAAGTGTCATTTACCCATATCTGCAATTTTCTTCAGTCTATGAGTAACTCCACTTTTTGATCTTTGAAGTCGAATTTGACTAAATTTGGTATCGATCTAAGTGGCCGTCTGCATCTGAATTCTGCATCTCTATAGCATTCTCCTCAAAACCTGACTTCAAACATATTTTCGCGAGAATTTCTAGCTAGTTTACGTATACGCACATCGTCGGGGGTGATAATTGTTTCATCTGTTGTAGGTTCGTACGTGTGGGCGAGCTAGTTGTTTTGAAACAAAAAATATGTTATTATGTATCCTAGAGGGTTTGAGCTGTTTAGTGGAATACTTGTAACTATAAATTAGAAGAAAAATTAGTAATCTCCATTTAATTCCAACTACCTTTGCTTATCTTCGACAGATACGCGTATTTAGTCTACAATGTGCAGACTTCTTCAGTGTCTCGTACTAATAACTCGACTGTTATTATGTCATTGTTTGACTTTGTTACTCTCGACCTAACGAAAATTTTTTCGAGGGATAGGAAATAGTTGGTAAAGATGGATGGATACTTACAGCTTTAAAGCGAAACATACGATTGCAATAAATTTCACTTTGTTCTGTTAACATGCACTAAAGCATATCATGCAAGTTGTTATAATAGCTTAAAATACTTAATTTATTCCCAAAATATGGTGTCCGGTTCTAACTACATATTTCTACTTACTGCGCACGTTTCATCAAAGCTTTTGCAATCCCGACTAGTGATGTACTGTCATTATTCGAGCGATCAGTAAGTTCGAGTTTTAATACGATTTTGATTTTCTCTGTGCATTTTGTTCCGTTGTGTTTTTTTGAACAAATGGATTCATCATTTGTTAAAGAGGACAAAGAAAATTTGCCCGAAAATGTGTCCGGGAACGAGTGTCTGCCCAAGCAAAGCCGCACCTTCATAATTAGTAGCAGCAACTTGATTTTTACCTCATTTAGTCACATTGAAGTAACTTTTACTGGTTTGCTGTAGCTGTAGCCTGGGTCACAATTTCAAATTCAGTCCGAAAACATTTGGGTTGACTAACTGTTCGCGACACATCAAGAACTCTCACTCGGAGTGTAACAATGTGCTGAAGTTGGGAAAGGAGATTCCTGTGGAAACTGTGAGAATGTCAAAACTGTATCAAAAGTTGTAATTGTATTTTTTCGATAACACAAAGTTACGATATGTAATCAACCGTGGTTTTCGAATATTTTGGGAGTTCAACCGGCAATGTGAGATAATCTGAGGTTTCTAGGTCATCCAAACAGCCCTACAACCTACATTTCCGATTAATATGAATAATGGATCATGAGATGAATAATGGAACAGTTCCCCTATCTGGCAATGCTTTCCAAAAGTGTGCTGATTTGTTTTGATTTGATTTGCAACTATTTCAGCTATTTCAACTGATTCTATATGATCAAATGCAGTATTTCTACTATTTGCTTGTAAGTGCAGGATTTCATTGCAGCATACTTGTAAGTGCAGCCAATGTCGTGACCTGAGAAACCTTCCATTGGGGATCGTGTCGGATGGTGCTGGGTAACGATAATCGGTATTGGGGACTTTCTTGTTTCGGAATTAGAAGACGGTATTAAGTTTTCCTTCTGTATTGTTCAAACATACTTACAAGAAAAGGTTCTGGGCATGTGGTGGTGTACAGCAACCGGAAAAGTACTTCAAATTCTCGGACATTTCGCATTAAAAAGAACTAAATATTTAATTCAACTTACGTAACAGCGCCGGGTTCCCCACCTTCTGCCCCATTGTCGTGATGCTCATATATATTACGCGTTATCACCAGTGCAATTTTCACAAGACTGATTTTTACGATCAATGCCTACTCTTTGTGATACTCCTAGCAACGGAAAATTTGTGAAACCACGCAACACAGTGGGAAAGGACACTAGAGAGGTCATGCAAATCTAATCAACTAATGTTCACGAAAAGGGGTAATTAATATAAAATTCTTACAATATGAGAGTATTTTCTGTGAAGTAGCATTCTCCTTTCCTAGATGTTGCTATGGTATGATTGATTAAGTACATAGTACATGCTATACTTTCTACAGTGATCCAGAACTATAATGTTTATCGGTAAGAAGTACTAGATGATTATCAGAAGCACTTTTGGGCTGCATTTCCACTGATCTGGCAACACTTGTGTGCTTCTTTCGAAAATGGTAAAGAACCAGACCAGCCCTGGGACCTGGTAGTTGAAGTTAAACTCCTCAAGGTTTTGCCAGTGCCCAGGGTGGGATGTACAGTTGTAACTATAGTTTTAAGGCTAGACAAGTTTACGATATGCATTGAACCACCAATGGATTGTCAGGAAGGTTAACCGACATTATGATGAAATCTGGGATGTTCTGGGTCATACCAGACTGTTCATTAGTTCATAATTTTGGATCTACAATTGAAACTGCAGCTTTTTCTGATGTCCAATGTGTTCTGATGTATGATATGTATTCAACTATGTTCATTGAATCTTATGGAAGAGCAACCTACCTTATGAGATAATCAGGAATGTTCTAAGTCATCCAATCTGACTTGCTTGAAATTTTACTATCAATACAAAAAAAAAGGTCCGGAAAGATATTTTACACAACATTATTTCACGGTTAAGGAAAATTGTTCGAAACAACCAGAAAAACACCGTTTGTATCGCAAAAAAATTGAAACAAACTTTTTTGCGATTGAAAATTTTGATCTATCGATATTGGATGTTTTTCCATTCTCGAGATACGGAAAATTATATGGAAATATACATAATTGTCCTTGTAGAGAAGGTGCGCAAAACAATATGATTCGAAGACAAAAGTTCTGTAAAAAGCTCTAAGTCCAAAAGAATATACGATCATAAGTCCGAAAGAAATGGAATCATAAATATTCCAACAGAATTTATTGTTTTTTAATGCCCTTGATTTTGAAAGTGGTGATTTTTTTGTTTTCAAAATATATCGAGGATTTTCAAGATTTTCCTTGAGCAGTCTGAGGAATTCCACTGAAATTCTCATACTGGGAGATCAAGAAATGATCCCACCTTGACATGGGTTTCAAGAAACCAATATTTCATTTTGTAGGCAATTTTGGTTTAGACGATGTTGCTTTTCGTTTTTCTTCAGCCCTAGAAACTTTTGTGTAGAATTTTTCCCATTGCATAATTTTTCAGCTTGCGGAGATAATTTAAAGCAATGAATGTTATCCTAAGACGATCAGTTCGCGAATCGGTTTTTTTTTTAAAATCACTGTTAGCGAAATTGTAAAACATTTCATAAATGTTTTCATACCTCAAAAAAGTGATAAGATCCTATTTCCTTACAGGCCTGGATTAAAAATTTCTGGTTGATAAAAAAATTATTGATGTTTCTCGCAAAGGATGGTGTTTTATTCAAAGTTCCCGACCGTTTTTCTCAATGTTGAAATTATGTGCAACACTTAATCTAGATCATAATTTTTATTGCCAAGAAAATTTCAAGCACTTTTCGATTCCTTAATTATACGCTTTTTTAAGGTAACTGGTTCTTCCTGACTGCATTCTCTTCCATGCCAAAACACCATCCCATATTCTATGAAAGTAAGATTTCAAGATTTATGATACATTTGTTACTTTAAAAATGGAATATACAAACTAAAAAGTTTGTTCTCGTACGTATTTATTTTTAACAATGCTGTTGTTGCTTTAAAATATTTTCATGTTACTCCAAATTCTTAACGTCACCTCTCTGCCCAGCTGACCTTCCATGCTGACCCAGATCGACCAACGACTTCAGCAACTATGCTTGGTTACTCTCGATCGGAGATCGTCCTTTATCAGGCCGGTAAGATGCCGATTTCGTACGGTTGATCAGGTCTGACAGCGTCTTTTTCTGTATAGCCGAAAGCATGGCATTTCACTTTCTAATCAGACTTAATCAAATCTCGGAATTAATAATATCCAATTCTTTGGAAATTGCATCCTATTTCGGACATGCAAAGTTAGAGGGAACTTTTTTGTCTGAATCCAGAGGACCTTGTGAAGAACTGAAAGGCTGGAGTTCCTTCAACCGGTGGTATTTTTGGAACATTTTTAACAATATCTCTATTCGCAACAGAGGGTCTGCTGGCGTAAAAAAAACCTTCAGTGTATCTTTCGGTTTGAAGCTTCCGTTTTCAAGGTGCTGATTTTCGTTTTGAAAAGTTCTTCACAATAGGATTCGTTTTTTATATCTCGCCAGTTATAAGCCACACCACGGTTGGCTTATTAATTGCGCAGCGGGTATGCACGACAAAATGCATCGACCAGCGTTTGAATCAAATCAAAATTCAACGCAACCAAAAATGAAAACAATAGGATTTTCAACAAAATCAAACTTCGACGAAGTTTCAGAATGAAGCACAGCTCGTGTGGTTCGTGCTCATTGACGATAAGAACATGTATGACAACAGTAAACAATTTTTTGCACTTACACAACTAAGTAATGTGTGTATTTTCATTAACCGTACACTCAAACTTTTCGACGCCTTTGTTTTCGTATTAACGCAAATAAATTTAGGTTACCTAATTCAAAATTGTTGGATGTCAAAAATTTGATACCCCCCTCCCCCTAAAGAGTGGACGTCATTTTTGAATGACCCCTTATCGCTGCTACATGAAAACAAGGACATAGTAACCTGTGTGCGAGTCACAACATTTTCTCAAAGCAGCTTGTCTCTCTTCCATCATAGATACAACATTTTGTTGTTTTTCTTCGTGTTTTGTTGCAATACATTAAAGCTACAACATATCATTGTTGCAGAGTGAAAGAATAGCGGGTGTATCACTCGTCATAATTATCGTATGTTTTTAGGTACAACAAGTGAAAATTTGACACACTTACTATGTGGAAAGCGGGGGTAACGATTTTTGGGCAGAGGGCTCTTCGACTTGCATGCCTTCTAGTAGTTAATCAATTCACAAATAGTATCAAACTACATGACTTGAACTGTCAATTCAAGCTTATTTAATTTTCCATGAAACATTGGCAACCATAATTAATTTAGTGCACATAAATTCACTTCCTCCATTTGAGTGCCACTTGCACTCACAGCCGTCATCCAACTTTATTTATGTTTCAATAATCGTTCCTCTCCCCATAGTTGAGGAAACAAAAGTACTCTTTTACATGTCATATAACCCCCATTGGCACTGCCATTCTATTGCGCTTGGCATTAAATTTATATCTCAATTTCCAATCGTCTTTGTAATGTTAATTCCCCTTGGGTCAAACGGTAAGCAAGCGCGGCGGCCAAGCTTTTATGACTACCAGTTGCCAGTTTGAGCTCAATTTTCCTTCTTCTTTTTTGCATCCACTCAAATGCACCGCAATCCACCTGTGCAAGGAGTGTGTTTGTGCACAAAGTAAGTGTCATCGGATGAATGTTTCGCTTTTTATTGTTTGAAAGTTAAATGCTTTGCTTTGAGGCTGCATTCGTTGCGCCGCGCCGCTCGTCGGGATGTTCATAAAAAGTGAGGTGAAATTTTTTTCTTCCACTTCTCTACATATATGAAGTGATTTAAGTACCCTGTAAAATGTCAACCCGTTGTCAGCTTCTGTCACACATACTCGAATGGCGCAGAAACACGCGCTGCAGGAGGCAGCCGAAGGGCCATTGTCGCGTGCCGGCGTGGTTGTTTAGGAGAGATTTCAACCCATTTCTTTTTGATGTCCTCTCGGAAATGGGAGTAGTAACTTTAATGCACTTTTTTAAATACCTCTTAGGAAGGTTTCAATCTCAAATGCTAGTTCTTCCAGGTGTGCATAAAACTAACTTGTTGATGAATTGTGCCACTTTAGAAACTACCAAATTGATAGCAATTACCTCCAATCAGCCGATAATCGATAATCGGCATTTGACTTTCGGAACTCGGCCTTATTTACGTAACGGCCTTAATAGCGGCACAAATTTTCCCTTGTTAACAGTAGTCTTCCCACTGACAGACAAATCGCGCCTAATCGGATCTCAGCTAGATTTTTTTCCGTTTTCACTTCACGGCGCCTGGAGCATATTTATCTTAATTAGAGACACCACCGAGAGCGAGGGCAGAAACGATTTTCTGATTACATACATGTGTATAGCTCCGGTGCGTTCCAATCATTCATCCACCCACTACTCCCGAACTGGTTAATTTTTTGATTGCCGGAAACTTCAAGCGGCTAGCCCTGCGGGATCCGCCCAACGCAAGGCTTGTTTTGTATTTCACACTTCCACTGGGAGGGAAAGCTGCTGCCACAGGAATACGAAGAAGAGAAAAAATGTCGCTAAAATTAGGCTCAATAAATGGGCCCTTTATTGTAGGGCTCTGATCGAAAAGGTACTGTTAATCGGTTGTGGCCAAGGCGAAAATGACGAATTGCCGCGGGTGTCTTTACGTCTGCCTCGTTTGGGGGTGGTTGTTTGCTGGTGGCTTTTGTCCAATAGCTGACAATGACTTGCGAAACTGTTTCGTCATCAAATGTTTGACGCATTTTTTTGTACTTAAGCAAATCTGAATATCCGGCATAACCAAACAATCTTTAAACAAAACAACCTGAACGGATCCAAAGCAATTACCAACTTCTCTACCATAGCTCTAAAGGTCAATTTCAGAGTCAGCTATCAGTTAAACATTTCAAAGAATGTCAAAATAGAAAGATGTGATAATTTAACAAAAAAGAAAACTTAAATTGGGTGACTGAAAGCGCCAGGTGGTGGTGATTCCGAGAACTTGTTGATGAAGGTAGTAAGTTTTTCTTTAGATTAGATTCAGTCATGATTTCGTGCCCGAAGATCCTATCTGGACCATATTGTCACGCTTTGTTTCATCCTGGAGCAAGTCAACGAATTCCAGCAGTATCTCAAAGCAGGGTTGCCAAATTATTTTTCGTTACCATTTTTAAATTTTTCCAAACAATCTTTTCTATCTGTGTTTAACTGCAGAAAATGTTGGCCAAAATCTTTGCCTTCAAACTTTGTGTTAAAAGGAGAATGCAAATATTGCAGGTGCAAGAATGTTAACGCAATTCTTTCTTATAATTGCTATTGAATGGAATGTAAAACAAAGCAGATGATACAGTGTCGGACAAAACAATAAAACCACCTGAAAATGAAAACTTACGTAAGCACACTAACCGTCAATTTGAATTGCATTCATGCGACACCTCTGGCGAGCATCTGAATCAATCTGACAGATGATTGCGCCAGCGCTACGGCATTGTAAATTGCCAACAGAACTGTACACAACGAAAAGCTGTGTTGATTGCAGAAATCCGTGCGACATAAGTATATGACCACCTTCTGGGACTGGGAATACTGGGACGGTCTAAAACATTTCTGGAGCAACAATAGAAAAGGGCCTATCAACATTTGTAAACAAACACTTCTGAGCCTATTTCCTCGCAAAGCGTGGTTCACCCACGCAAACCTATCACCATCATCATGTAGAGGACAGTTTCCTACACGATGATTTTGTAGGTTTGCGTGTGCAGCCAGCGGCTTGCGAGAAAACGGGCTCAGAAGTGTTTGTTTACAATGTTGATGGGCCTTTCTATTGTTGATCCAGATTTGTGTACAATGCCACCCATGCCCACAAAGCGCGTGGCAACTGGACCACATCAAATACCGATCCGTTCAAGTCGGCAACAAAAATCAGAGATGAGCTGAAGTTATCCGTGAGCTCAAGGACAGTCCGTTGACGGCTTGTCGAGAAGCAGCTCATCGGTTGAAACCCCGGAAAGTACCGATGCTCACTCAAAACACCTCGAAGGCCGCCTCAAATTTGGCAAAAGACCATCTGCACTGGGTTGGCCCCGAAAACGGAAAAAAATGGCGGAACATACTGTGGTCATACGAAACGAAACCGGCGGATTGTGCATTCCGCCCGAAGTACTCGACGAACATCATGGTGTGGGGATGCTTTTCATGGTAAGGAGTCGGTATAATCTTCTGGATTAAGAAGAAAATGGAACAATATCTCTGCGCCAAGATTATGCAAACCGTTATGCTATCTCATGCGGAGTGGGAAATGCCGTTGAAATGGCCGTTCATGCAGGACAATGATCCAAAACATACTGCTCGTACCGTCGAAAAATGGTTGCTTGCCTTGTAAACAAACGAAATCCTTCATTAAAAGTTTAAGTTCTACGGTCCAAGATGGCGCTCAACCGATTTGTTATGCATAACACATTGAAGGACCAACCCGGCCGTGGTAGAAAAACAGGGTGTTAAACCTAAATTTGGACAAACAAATTTGCAAAGTTTTTTAAGGCCTCCTTATTTCCTGAAATATCCATCAGAGATTGCACAAAAAAGTGTGGAACGATGATCGGAATGGTCCAACGCCCAAAGGACTGAAATTCCTGAAGATGTACCAGAAACAAAAATGTCCGAAACGCAGCCAAAATCAGGCAGATTCCGTGAAAACTCGTCACGTCAAATTGACTACAGGGCATTTTCATGGTGCACAGTTTCACACCGTGAAGCCTGGAAAGGATGTCCCAAATTTGGAGAAATCGATTTTTGGCGAAAAAATTGGAAAAAAGGTGTTGGTTTGGCACGCAATTTGCCATAGCGGTATGAAATCGACACCTTTTTTCATTACCGCAAATATGAACGCCGAAATGTACCGGAAGGAATGCCTGCAGAAACGAATTCTGCCACTGGTTTAGTTCGAAAACACAAATGGTTTGGCCTGATTTGGCATCCTGCTACTATGCGCGTGCCACCTTGGGCTGGCATGAAGAGAACAATGTCCAATTTGTGGAAAAGGCGATAAATCCTCCAAATTGTCCGCAAATAAGGCCCATTGAGAAATTGTGGGCTTTTATGAAAGGAAAGCTGCAGAAGAAGGCTAGTGGAGCAGATGACATAATCAAATTCCAAAAATACTGGGTAAACGTTAGCAAAACCATCGATGGAATGGTTGTGCAAAACCTCATGAGGAACATCAAGAAGAAGGTGCGAGAGCTGGCCAGATCTACGAAAAATTAAATGAATACCTGATACTCATAACTCTTGATACAGTCCTTAATAGTACTTGAGATTTGTGCCCAGCAAAACGTGAAGTGAGAGGGACTCGGTCGTGTATATCCTAAAGCCCTTCTGACAGGCCAGTATTGACATGATAATGAATCATCCGGGGATTTTTTTTTGATAACTGAAAGACATGGATAAGTGAACAGAATTGGAGCATGTAGAACCAATCCCTTGATATTATATGTGTACATGAATTTGTTGAATTGAGGTCTGAGTTGTGATGGTAATGTTAGCTGGATTAACTCCACCTTATGTAGCACTTGGATCGTAGATGGCGGTTCCGAATTTTAGTCTTATATATCTGTCTGAATAAAATGAAAAAAATCTGTGTCAATCTGGATAAATCTGTGCATGTGGCAACCCTGTTTATATAGGTTTTAACACTGCGAGATAACATTAAAAGAAACAATATATCAAGTTTGAAATACCCTTGCTTCGAATAATAGAAATAAATATCGAAAACATTATTCGAACTTCCCAAAATTCCTCCGCGTGAATGCATAAAATACTTCTAAACTAGAAAAAATGTATTTTTGTAGAAATCACTGACAGAATTTCTGCCGAGATTTGTGGAGCAATCTATTGAGAAACTTTGAAACAAATATTTCTCCAGCGGAATATTTGAAGAAATTATTGACGTAATTTCTGGAAAACTATAAATAAGAATCCTTGCAGACATCCTAGACAAAATTTAAAACATAATTCTACAAAAGTCACTTGTGGAATTGCTTGAGTGAAGAATTAAATAGACAAAATTATAGAATTCGTGCAAATTCTTCAAAAATTTTCAACAAACCAGGATTGTCTCCAAGAATAAGAATCAGAAATGACCTTATAGTTTTTGTGTAGTTCTTTCAGAGTGTCCGCCAGGCATTCCTTAAGAATCACAAATTTAGGGATTCCTCCAAAATTTCATCACAAGAAAGTTTTGATAAACTGCCGATGAAATGCCAGGAGAAACGCCTAAAGGAATCTCTGGAGGATTGCCTACAAACTACTAAAGAATACCTATCCAGAAGGACTTTACTCAAGGAATGTCTGAGATCTTTTTGTGCAATTTTTGGAAAATTATACAACAAAATGTTAAAATTATTAACATAATTATTAAAATTATGTAAAAAATTATCTCAAAAAAATTATGAAGAAATCATTTGGGGGCATACACACAAACTGACTTTCAGAATGTCATCTGTCACTAACACTAGTCAGTGTCAATTGTTTTCTTTTGCTTCATGGACCTAAAACAGCACACTGATAAATAGTAGAATAGTGTAAAATTGGATCCTAAAATGTTACTCATTTTTTAAACTTGAGGTTTTTAAATGGAAAAGCAATTGCCAAAAATCTTGAAAAATCTTGGTTTATCTAAAAAATCTGTAATCTGTAACCTTCAAATATCTGTAGGAACAAAATGAAAAAAATCTGTGTCAATCTAGTGGAATCTGTGCATGTGCAAACCCTGCCTCTAAGACCGTATAGAGGTCAAGAGGTTGTCAAGAGGTGTGGCAGAGCAGTGCACCATTTTTATAGCTAATCGACTCTCTTCAATTTTTTCTGTGTATAGTATCGAAACCCGCAAGAATATATTGCAAGGTGCAAACTGCAATGTGTACTTTGGAACCAAGGGGTTCTCCAACGAATTTCAAATCGTTAGTTTCGTATTGACATAGAACCATGTTGTAAGAAACAAGTTCGATGTCCCAGAGGAATAATGGAAGCAATAAATCTTTAAGACTGTAACCATGAATGACCGAGTGTACGTAGGAATGTCTACGAAAACGACTTAATCCGGTGCTGAAGTCACTCAAGAGCCCACCAATTGTTTAGCCTGACTTTCCGTCTAACAACTACTTATTAAAAACAGGCATTGGATTGGTATAAGGAAAATACGGTCAACTTTGTACCCAAAGAGCCTTTATCCTCCAAACACCTCAGAGTTAAGAACAATCAAAAATATTGGGAACTACGCACACATCCTACAAAAACAACGCTAAATTTAAATCCTAGTAATTCGATTTATTAGGATTTAAATTCATCACAAACTTTGTCTATTAAATGGAGTGTTTTGTGGGCATCTACAGAAAAAAATGCCTTTAATGAGCATAAAGCCTGTCCACGTTAAATCTCGGGCAATTTCTCTTTCAGTGTTGATTTTAAATTATTTCACGGTTCGCTGAAACGTTTTACTTATATGACATTTGAAACTCTCCTCTTTATTTCATGGTACAACATGTTTACATTCTTGTTACATTCAGTAAAATGGCGTCGAATCAAGTGGAAGTGCGCAATCGCGTTTTGTACAAACGGCAGCAAAAACCTAATTGTACGCGATCTTGCCAAGAAACTAAAACTACCGAAAAGTACCATGTTTTGTGTTTGCAAATCACGTGACCAGCGCTTGACTGTCGATCGGAAGGTTGGAAATGGAATAAATCAAAAAGTATGCTCCCGACAAATGGACAAGAAGGTGGTGGCCATTTTTGAGAAAAATCACAATCTTTCTGTGCGAAATGTGGCTCGCAAAGGTGGGGAAGTCAAAATCATACGTACAAAAAGTGAAGCAGATGCAAGGATTGAAGGCGTGCAAATGTAAAGGTGTCCAACTGTGATGACAAGCAACATTTAATTGCAAAAAGTCGTGCTAAGGAGCTTTAAACCGATTTTTTGCAAACATTTTTTTTGTATCATAATGGACGACGAAACATTACGTACTCGAAGACTTTAAACGGCTTCAGGGCCTGACTTTTACACCGCAATGCAAAGGAACGCCGTTGCTGAGCCCATCCGGATGAAGAAGAATTCCAAATTCTCGAAGAAGTATTTGATTTGGCAGTTGAGGTCGAAAATCTAAAAGTGTCGTCTCTACCGGCACTATCAATAAGGATTTGTACGAGAAAAAATGTCTGCAAAAGCGGTTGCTACCGTTTATCAGAAATCAAGACTCTCCAGTTCTGTTTTGGCCTGATTTGGCTCTTGTCACTATGCGTAGTCCGTCCTGGAGTGGTATAAGGTACAAGAGGTCAAATATGCGTCAAAACTGCTAATCCACCAAACTGTCCAGAACTTTGCCCAATAGAGAGGTACTGGGCTCTAGTTGAGCGGAAACTCTTCGAAACTAAGAAGAAAACAAATGGTACCGATGATTTCAAGAGAAGAAGGAGAATCGTCACGGCGGGTGGATCTGAGGAGACCGTAAGTACGGAACCTGCTGGCGGGTACCACAGAATGTTCGAAAACTTTCAGAAAGAAGGATTAGCATCTTAATATATCTACATTAGGAGCAGTTGAGTTTATTATTGTGAAATTAACAATCGGTTTTGTTGAATTATGTGTACATATTTTTTTGCTGCTACAATTTTGGTGTCCAAAATTTAACGTGGACAGGCTTTAATAACACTTCTCATCTACAAAAGAAACTTCCTTCTCGCAAATTATCCGGCACGTCCCATACAACCCCTCACTCCCCGTCAAATAACTTCACACTCGGTTTTATTTTGAACAGCCCCTATCAATAACAATAACACTTCTGCCACCTCTTGTTTCCTCTCCGCCTTTCCACTTCGACTCGATAAGCGGCCTTATCTGTGGTAAAATAGTGTAATCTTCCGTTTTGCTGCTGCCTCTTTGCCCATCGCAGGGCTGATCTAGTAGTTCGGTGTGAATCATGTTTCCATCATCTTCAATCTCTGAAGAGCGCCCCTCTCGGAAGATAATCTTTCCCACACAAAACACTTCGGCTGGAAACAAAAGCCTTTCCAAAAACGGATCTCTTGTGTTTGAACATTCCTACCTACACCTTCGAGGAGGTTCGAGAGGTAGCAGCTCGAAACACAGCACAGTAGTGGTAGTTGTTGTTGTTGTTGCTTTTCCACTTGCGAAATGGAATGAAAATTTGTTTGTTAGTTATTCAAATTTCAGTCTCTGTTTGCGTTCACACTGACTGGAGGACAGAACACGAAAGGCAATTATGTAAATGATCTCTATCGGTAGATTTTTTCTTCCTTTTCGAAACATTACGTCACACCATGTCTTTTTCAGGAGGTGCGAACATTCTATCCTCCCCATCTCAATTAGTGGTTCGATCTTAGTTGGCAGTGACTGCCGTGCTGGGAGCGACGCGTTACAAAAATAGTGCCAAGACCTTCGCATACTTCGATCGTGGAAAAAAAAATCGTCCGTGAAAAGTTTCCAACATTCACTTCGCGACGGGAGATTAATATTGTGACGGAAACGTGGCTCAAGTGGATCAAGTATCATCACATCGCTCGTCGACGGAATATTCTGGTTCGAAGCGTACAGAAATCGTAAAATCCGTTGCTAATTTACTGCCTGTTTATGTTTTCCTGCTGCGAGCGTTGATTTAGAGAAAAACGACGAAGTAGGCAAGATTTTCGCCATTGCCATCATTTATGAGCTGCTGAAAGTTTGTGCGTGCGGCGATCTTGCGTGGGAGGTTCAGTGTTTAGAGTGTCCATTTCAGGAGGATGTTTACGGTTGAACTCGGTTGAGTAAATACAACATGGCTAAACGACGATCAGGTTTGGATGTAAGTTTATGGGTTTCTTTTATAACACTTTTGCTTAGTGGGACTATTTTTCAAAACACATTTTCACGATCCATCAAAGGAAGGTGCTGATCACATGGACCCATTTCGCGTGTAATTTGTTTGAACTGTTTTTTTTCTCTCCATTCGTCTTTGCTCTCCATTTGAACTAAGCGCAATATCCGGTTGGCATTGAACTGGTCCCCGCCTGCCTCGATGTGTGTAATTTTCGACCTAATGCATTTGAATTTCGCAAATTGCTGTTCGCTAAATTTTCCTACCTTGAACTTTTTCGCATGGCTTCGTGTAACTTTGAATTTTTAATAATTGGTCAATAAGCCAACAACAACAGCGATGACCGAATGAACGCCACTTTCCCACCGATATTACGTAAGCGGGAGAAAATTGATGTGGTTGGTTCTCTTTCGTCGTGGGTTCTTCAAACCCTTCGAGGGGGTTCATTTATCTCCGGGACAATATGTCCTCTCTACTGATACATGGTAAAATATCGATAAAACCATAAATTAGTGACTCTACCGGTGTTGCGCGTCGCGTCAGTCCCTGAAAATTCAATCATTTGCATAATCACGTCTGACTGCTGGACGGGCACTAATGATAGCCCCTTTTCCGGACCCCGATTGATCCAACCGGCATCTTCGTCTCCAGCTTCCACTGACACTGAAGTGAAGTATGGCGTAATGCATAATTACGAGATTTTTCGATTCACTCAATTAGGAGATATTGATCGTTGCGAGCGATTGGAAAAGGGAGGCTTCTAATATGCCGACTCCAAAAAGGGCCTGACGTGTCTGATCGCCGATTGACCACTTCTAGGCATGGGCGGATGGCCGTAGACAAGTGAAGGGACTTATCTTCTATCTGACGCTTTGGTGCGCAGCTCACCGGTGGAGATTTCAGGGGGCCGTATATTGTTTCCGGTTTCGCTTTCATTCGAAAATGCGATGGCGATAATTTGATATTTTGACATTCGCTGTAAGACAGCGAGTTGGGTAAGGAGGCATTGGTGAGTGAAAATTCAACTCAGTTGGCCAGGAGTTAAGATTGTGGTTGTGAGTATCAGAGTTTATTAGGTTTCTTGGAGTTTTGAGTATTTCTTGGATTACATTTGGTTGTTTCTTAAGGATTTTGCATGATCTGTGAACCATGCCTATTTACGTCTAGGGTTTGGTTGGCAGGAATCCAGCAAATTTATTTCAATGCGACTTTTACATAAATATTTATTCGAAAAACTGCAGAATCCTAGGAGCAGTTTCTGTAAATTTATCATATCTTCCAAGAGTTTAAATATTGGCCAGCTAGTTGAGATTATTTTTCTGGAATTGGAAATGGTAGTGGGCCAAAGATTTCCGATTCTACCAATCGGTTCTTGCATGCAAATATTGCTTTTTGGCGATTGAGTAATTTTCAAAGAGCGAATCTTGCTTGTGATTCTGTTTTTTAGATTATTTAGCATTTTGGGCGTTCCTTCTATAATTGAGATTCGGTTTGTTCCTCCTTTTTACATTAATTCTAACTAAATCCTATTTGTGATTCCAATTTAACATTTTCCGAATTTCACTGCAGGCTCTGAGCAAACACTACTTGTAAGGAAATCGATCTCAGATGTTCTTTAATCAAAATTCGCTGAGCATTATAAGAAACCATGCACTCATTACGAAACGGTCCATAGGAGGAGGGAGCGTCTGATATTTTCTTACGTGCCATGTAATATTGTTCAGATTTGTATGTAAAGACTGTCCACGTAAAATTTCGGACACCAAAATAATAGCAGCAAAACAAAATTTACACATAATTCAACAAAACCGATTGTTTATTTCACAATAATAGATTTATATCTACATTAGGGAACAGTTGCGTAAGATGTTAATCGTTCTTTCTGTCAGGTTCCGTACGGTAATCCTCAGATCCGCCCGCCGTGACGATTCTCCATCTTCTCCCGAAATCGTCGGTACCATTTGCCTTCTTCTTAGTTTCGATGAGTTTCGCTTAACTAGAGCCCAGTACTTCTCTAGTGGGCGTAGTTCTGGACAGTTTGGTGGATTGGCTGTTTTTGGCAAGTATTTGATCTTTTGTACCTTACACCATTCCAGGAGGGATTTAGCATTGCAGTGACAAGAGGCCAAATTAGGCCAAAATAGAGCTCCAGGAGAGTCGTGGCCTCTGAAAAGGGGCTATTCATAAACCACTTAGACTTTTCTTTGCGAAAGGGAGGGGGGGTTGGTTGACCAAAGTTTACGCTCCAAACAAAGATTTAAAAAATTGAATTGTATGAAGAAAAGTCTACAAGGGGGAGAGGGGGGGGGTCTGCGATTTCCAAAAATGAGTCTACGTAGTTTATGCACAGGCCCTAAACGCTAACAACCGCTTTTGCAGACCATCTTTCTCAAACACATCCTTATTGATAGTGCCGGTAGAGACGAAACTTTTAGAATTTCGACCACAACTAAATATGGCCTGCCAAATTGAATACTTTTTCAGGAATTCTTCATCACCTCTTTTGTCTGAAAATGCTCGGCAACGGTATTCCTATGTATTGCTGTGTAAAAGCCAGACCCGAAAGTTGTTTAAAGATTTGGAGTGCGTATGTTCGTCAATCATTATGATATGAAAATCGGTGTAAAGCTACTTAGCACGACTGTTTTGCAGTTGAAATTTTGCTTCTCATCACGGTTAGGCATCTCTTTCACTGTGTGTGGCTTCAGTCCTTGCCTCGGCTTTACTTTTTGTACGCATGATTTTGACTTCCCAACTTTGCGAGCCACATTTCGCTGCAGAAAGATTGGGATTTTCGCAATAATGGCTACCATTTGTCCCATACTTTTCGATTTGTTCTTCTTCCAACCTTCCGAACCACAGTCAAGCGCTGGTCAAATGATGTGCAAACACACAAACACGGTACTTTTCGGTAGTTTTAGTTTCTCGACAAAATCACATACCGATAAATTCGATTTTGCTGCCGCTCGTCACAAAATGCGTTTGCGCACATCCCCTTGATTCGACGCCATTTAACTAAACGTAAAAGGAATGTTAACCACGAAACCATGTTGTACCACGAAATAAAGTGGACAGTTTGAGCTGTCATATAAGTGAAACGTTTCAGCGATTCGTGAAATAATTCAAAAATCTACCTGAAAATCTTCTCTAAATTTATCCGAATGAAAAGGGTCTGAAACTTAACGTGGGACAGGCTTCATTAAAAAAATCACGAAGGTGTGGAGGAGGGTAAGACATCTGTTAAACCGTTTACTTTATCAGTTCTTTGCCTCTAGGCAAGGGTTTTTCAGTATTCTGAACAAATTTCACAATAAAATTCGACTGTACGACATAAGATCGAAAGAGAAGAAGGTCGAATATGACAAAACGTTGAATGATGTTGAATCTGACAAACATACTTTTATCAACTCTGAAGCTATGAATCGAATCTAGTGTAGATATTAAGATCTGCGTCAGTTCTTGGCGTACCAACTTACTAGTCTATTTTTAGTCTTGATTCTTGATGAATTCTTGATAAATGAGGTTGATTACACAACTCTTTAGATTAGAGGCAAAACAACACCTCCAACCGTCTCAATTCCTCGTACCATCTATTCAATAACGAACCATGAATAAGTGTCATGAACTCATAAAAAAACATAGGATTCGGTTCATGATGGCTTATTCATAGTTCTTATGTCAGCACAAAAAATCATAACAATAACTGGAAAGTGATAGTTCTATTGCAGATCTAGCAACCCATTTTAGAATGTCTGGAGAGCCACGCCCCATTCCCAGGTTACTTTCAATAAGCTCCGTATGTAAACATTAAAG
>JASCZW010007233.1:0-127931 GCA_034211315.2 Aedes japonicus
TTTATTATATTTATTTAAATTTAAATCAAATGGCAGCATGAACTCATAGTTACACAAGGAATTTGTTTGACACGAAAAATTTGAAAAGTTATTTGCAAGTCAACAAACACAGCTGGTAACAGTTGAACTTTCATTTGGTTTCAGCAGTGTACCTTAAGAAAAATTGCCATACTCTTCCGAAAAACTTCACTGGGTCCAGTTAAAATTTTGAACTTGAATGCATTTGCCATAGGTTTTTTTTCCTCTTCGGAAGTCTCATCTCAGTTTCGTTCATATTCTATGTCCAGGGATTCAAGGAATTTACCAATTCAAATAACCTCTAGGACAGAACAAGAATCGAACCCAGCTACCTCAAGCATGGTTTTGGAGCTGCGCCTTTGACGGCTGAGTAGAGGGACGCTCCAGTCAATATAAGGACGTATATGGTAGTAGAAAGTAAAGCCGATGTACAATCATTTCAGATGCACGTATATCCTTTCCATTTCGTACTTATATTTCGTATCATATACGTCTATCTGTTGGCTGTGGTCCCATTCTTAACGAAATTTTAAGTTAACACGAGACCATGAGATCATCAATGCGTATTGCCTTGCGATTTCAGCTCCTTAATCCAGGTCACTCGAGCGAAAACCTCACCTGTTCAAACGACTATTCGATCTTCTAATGCGGTCTCTGTGTTCTCCATCCTACCTGTCCTCTGACCCCGATCCGAATTCCTTCTAACGCCCGAATCCCAAAATCGCAACCAATCCCACCAGGCTGTTTAAGTCCGATCTTGTCGGGTGGCCTGGCACTGAATCATCTAAAATACTGATGCGCTCATTCTCGCTCTCTCGTCTTCGCATTTCCCGACTCGTCCAAATATTCTGTTGACGTTTTCTGACTCTACCTGATTTCTCTTCGCAACATGCAAGCATTAGAGCCGTTCACTAATTTATTCATCGCTCACGCTGGCTTAATCCACCACCATGATCACCAAAATCAGGGGTTGACGCAGGAAAAAAACGAAAAGCAGGAAGGTATTGAGCTGATGGTGGCCTCACCTTGTCGAACAACCTTGCCACAACAACAGCAGATGAAGAAAAAAGCAACCTGACGACGACCGCGCGACTGGAACTGACGACATGGGGACCGCCGGGGTCATCCGCCACCAGTTATGAGCGCCTCCCATATCGGTGTGTGGATATCACTTTCCCCACAACAATGTTTAACACAAGCCACCCGAAGCTAACAGAAAATAACTTGCGTAACCATCGAGAAAGCGAAATCCGGACGTAGAATCTCCCAAACATCGTGAGCAACTCCCTAGTCCACGGAGCTTGGCGGTGGAGCTATCAGGAGAACTTAATTTTCGGGCCTCGTTTGTGATTCTCGGTGGAAACGGGCGGTCCTCACTCTGCTCACATCTAATCTGGAAAACAAACAAAAAGTCTTGCCTGGTGCCACTCACGAACTGGCTCGGCTGAAAACTCTCGCTGTTGGTGATGAGCAGATTGAAAGTTTAGATGGAGTTGAAACCGGACCGGAGAGGATACATTTCATAGATAACGTTTATTTTGAAATTATTTTTCCTCCCGTTGCTTCGTTGCCGTCGGTCTATTAGTACCTGGTGAGGTACCTCCACTCCACCAAACACTCGTCCCTCCCAATGAATGAGCAAACCGAGCATTTAGTCAGTTTTAGATTTTTCATTGAATGTGTGCTACAAGATGGGCGGACTGAATAAATGCTGCTCGATAAGACGAGCAACTTTCGTATGTATTCCAAGTTGAAACAAGTGCGTTTTAGCCCGACTCGACTCGCGGATCTTCGAGCAGGTTTCGAAGGCTGGAAGCAAAAATCGATAACCTCAAGCTTTCCACTGTTTCCTTTTTATGCAGACGTCAAAAAAGTCAATCATTCATTACCACAGCATCCCAAAGGTGGGCTTTCTCGTCGTATCCCCACTTGCGGATGGTTTAAAATTAATCTTTCATCGCCACTTCCAAAGAGCATCAATTCTATTTGCCCTTTCCATCAACACGTCAATGCGCTGGTAAATTTCCACACATAGCTCGAAAAAATCATTCAAAATTTGCTCTGTACAAAGCAATAACCAACAGCAACGGCCCATCAAACTCACTTCGCCCACCTTCCGATCCGCCCTCGTTTCCAACAATGGCGAGAACGCTCGTATTGAGCTTTCAAACCCCCCGAGCGCCATTTCGGCAACCCGTCTCATCGCGTTGGTGTGTGCGTGCGGTTTCATGAAAACCGGTGTAATTAAACAAGTTATAACCCACATTCAACTCATATCTATATTACTCGCACCGGCTTTTGATGGAGATTTAAACATTATCACTTAGTTCTCTCCTCACACCCCGCCCAGGCCCTCGCTTACTAGGGGCGCCGGCGGAGACTCAACAGCTTCCCGAGGGGTGGTATGAATGGTTTGGTGTAGAGAGAGGAAGTATTATCTTGGCCCACCTATCCCAGCCACCGAGACTTTTGCCGCGGCGGCGCCCATCCACCCACCCACCCAGCGACCCACAGAAGGGAGATAGTCACGATCCCAGCCCCATCACTATCCCGTCATCATCATCGCCTTCACCGACGTCAAGCGGAATCGACATTAAAGACTTTTGCGTTGGCTTCACCGGTTCTCTGTTTGAGGGTTTTATCGAACCGGTAAGTTCCACTGGTGGGGGTTGTCGGTAGAATTAACAGGGTTTAGGACACCGTGGCGCTGGATTTGCACGAAGATAGCTAAGACTATAATGCTGGTAAAGGTAGCTTCGTGGTGTTGGCGAGTGACAGCGGGAGCGCTTTCAGCATTATGAAATGAGGATTTTCAGCATCAGATGATGAGTTTTCACCTAGTCGGGGAATTTGATTCGTTACGACTAGGGAATTCTGAGAAGAAGAAGAAGAAGCAGCTTTCTGGGTAATTTCAAAGCAACTCAGTAGCAGGAAATTTCAGCTGATATGTAAGTGAATGTAATGAGTGAGAATATTACTTTTTGTACTAAGGTTGAAGGTTTCAGAGCGTATCCAAGCATCTTGGTGTGAGATACCCACTAATTTACACACTAACTGACTGTCGATCTGCCAAATTTGGAAGACGTCTGCGTTGAGTATTCTCACATTTTAATACAACGTCCCCTATCACAATACATTTCGATTGTTTGAATGGATTGCACAAAATGAAATCGTGGAAAATAGGACCTAGTCTACCCCGGTTGGTTCGAAAGAGATAAGCTTGGAGATAAATAGAACCGTTAGTTGCCATGAAGCATGAAATGCTTCTAGAGACTCCAATGCCACCAAATCCATCAATCGTAATTTTTGGTGGATTTGAACAATTTTCCATTTAAGATCGCTCCAAATTAGTTCCTTAGGATTGTTGAAGATGTCTTGTCTTCTTGTCTGTCTGTGAAAAGCAATCATTACACTTTGTGAGAAGCCTTAACAACTCCTGACTGTTATTGTAAATCGGTCCAAAATCGCTCTTATGCGTTACTGTTGTTAAACGTCTCAATGAGTATCCTCTATCACATTTTGTGAGAAGTCTTAGCAGCTTTCATATTGTTAATATAAATCAGTGTCAATCGACTATCAAGCGATACTACAATTTTTTTTGTCTTCCCAATGAAAACCCATCAACACACTTTGTGAGTGACAGCATCCTAACATTTTGTAGACATTTGTTCCAAATCAGCCTTCGAACGGTTCAAATCACATTATTGCTTCAATTCAAAACCTCCATCACACTGTGTGGAACGTTTCAACAGGATTTTTTTTTATTACTGTACAGATTAGGCTGAAGGGTCCCAGATTGTTACGAAACTTTGGCCACGCGTAGGGTCCATAACTCAAAAAGTTGTGAGTGTCCCCAACGGCATTCTTACTGTTGTTTTAAATCAGTCCTCAAATTCGATGTTTTAACATATTTTTGAATTCTGCTGTAATAAACCTCGCACAATTGTGAGTGCAACCAACAGCATCCCAAATGTTGGTTTAAATCGGTCCTCAAACTCGATGTTTCTTACAAATTCTTGTGTTCCATTGGAATAAACCACCCACACTTGTGAATGGCCCCAGCAGCACCCTTCCAAAATTTGAATAACTGTAATGTGCATCTCTGTACAGAGAATAAATTGAAACATAGTTAAGTATCTTATTCTCTGCCAAAGTCAGTTGAATTCAGCACACCTACCAAAGAAGATCTTGCTGCAAACCCAACCATTTTATCAACCATCCCAGTGATTTCTCGTGGAAGTGCAGAGGTGTTTTTGGCTTTCAATAAAGCGAGTATCACGTCAACATATTCCTACCAATTTTCTACTTGACCTGCATTCGGGCGAGGCTGGCGCTTGTGTTGCCTTAGTTTGGGATCACCAGTTTTTACACATTGAGGATGTATGCTAGTCTCAGGCGTTATCTTTTGGTTCTTTGTGTAATAACAACTGATCTGGCAATAACGAATTAGCAACCTCGGGCGGTCAATCATGCTCATGCTCATACTCATGCTACGTAGGGTGCATAGCTCAAGAAGATTACATTAATAAAAAACAAATTCCGGATCTTCAAAAGAAAATCCTTTGCTGTGGAAAATTTTGTAGGATCTTTTTATATTAAATATTTTCAAAATTTTTGAAAAAAAATTGTGTTATTGTGGTGAAAACAAAAATTGTTCTACGATTAATTTTTCTTGAGTTATCAATTTCGAAGCTAGTGATGTTCAGAAAAGTAGGAAAATTTCAATTGGCGTTTTCCAGGAAAGCTGGTTTTTATTCATATATTCATGAACGATACGCGTGTAAAAAGTTTCATTATAATCCCAAACCTGTACGATAATAAAAAAAAGCTCCAACAGCCTCCTTACTTTTGATATAAGTCCATCCTAGCTGGCTTTTAGTTGATGAAAAAGTACCTTGTTTCTCAACAACACACTTTGTGAGTGGTCCCAACAGCATCCTTACTATTGATGTAGATCGGCTCGCATCAGCTCTCAAGCATTATTATCAGTTACCTTTTCTTTCCATTAAAGAAAAACTAGCATAGCTTTCTGTAAGTGGCCACAACGGCTTTGTTTTCTGTTAGTTCAAGTCGATTCAAATCCATTTGAACCGATTTGAATCGATTTGAACAAACAGAAAACAAAATTGTTTTGCCACTTACTGAAAGCTAAACAAGTTTCTCTTTAAAAGAAAGACAACGTAACTTTTTAAAATGCTTGAGAGCTGATGCGAACCGATCTATATCAACAGTAAGGATGCTGCTGAAGCCACTCAAAAACCATGTCAATCGGCTTTGAAGCGTTATAAAAATCTTGTGGTCCCAATGAACAACAACATCACACTTTGAGAGTAATCCCAATGGCATCCTTACCGTTGGTTTAAATCGGTACTTATATTTAAATATATTTTTGTGCATCTTCTTAGAACGAAAAAAATGGAGAATTATCTCAAAAAATGGGGGAACAATAATTCAGCGTTCGGTTTGCCAAAACGAACCAACTGTCAACAAAACCGCATTATTAAAATCACCGTGGGGCTTGGGCAGTGCAAAAGATTATAGCTTCCAACAGAGCAAGTATGACTTCAACACATTCATACCCTTTCCTTAACCTGAATACAGGCTGGCTGGTTCCGGTATTGTCTTAATTTAGGATCACCAATTTTTACTCATTATTCCCAAGAATCATTTGTTGGCTTCCTGTGTCCTAACAACTGATCTAGGAATAACGGAGTAGCAACCTCGAGCGGTCAATCTTGCTCATGCTTATTTCGGAAGCCTCAAAGCGTAGTTGGTAAGCACGTTGCGTGTATAATCCTGATATCAAGGGTTTGATTCCCAATTCAGTCGAATGACTTTTCGAGTAGAAAATTCGTTTGAATGCTCTTAAGCATAAGTGTGTCATTTCTTAGAGCAAAAAATAGATATTTTTAATCAGACCAATTTCAATTAAACAACATACATCGAAATTTTATGCATTTGTAAGTCATTTGGTATCGAACAAAAAAATGCTGATTTCCAATTTTCGTTGGTTAGAGGTATACTTGAACCATGTCTGATTGATCTCAAATTTTGGGTTAAAGAAAGTAGTTTTAAATCGTTTTTTTTTCCATAGAATCCATTGACAACCTAATGCTCATGCATCTATTTGACTATATGTTTCCCAAGTTACACTTAAATATCATAATTGAATGCAGCAACTTGGTTGTGATTAAATAAAATCGTATTAGAGCTACATCAACAAATTTATAACAAATGTGCTGCTAGGCAAGATGTTCTTTTATCGGCTTTTCTTAATACCTACAGTACTCTCCGGTTTTTTGCAACACAGTATTTATGTTTAATTCGCTGTCTTGATTCATTCTATGATCTATTTGAATAATTTTTATGTTGGATAAAATTTTCTGCTACATAGGAGCAAAATTGCGCATTACAGGAGCCGACTGAATCTGGTCAAGTCGGCAACTGAACTCGACAGTCAATTATAGTGTAGAAATTTTTCAAAATGCCATCGCACTTTTCAACTATTTAGGATTTACACCAATTCAATCATTTTTGATAGTCGAAGAATAAGTGTCAACAATGTTCAGTCAAATATTAGTACACGACCCTGAAGAAGCCTGCTCATTGTAGACGAAACACGTGTATCTGTCAAGATATGCAATAAAGCTAGCTGGAATCAAATGGAAATTACTAATTTTTATTCTCATTGTTTAGTTACAAGTATTCCACTTAACAGCTCGAAATTTACAGAATTCAAGTGGTTATACGTTTCACTCTTTTCTGAAGCTGTTGCCAGTATTATTTTTTAAGCATTTAACATTCAAAGTTTGCTTTATAAATATGTTGCTAACGATCTCACCTCAACGATTTTATCTCGAAGTTTTCTGACTTTCTGATAAAATATTTTTCACTTTTAATACCTTCATTGGGAACTTTGTCAAAATCGAGAAGATTTTTTTACAGGATTTTCTGAGCAATGGAAGAATTCTCGAAAACTTTTTTTATGTATTGATAAACTTCTAGAAAAAAATTGTTTTACTTCTCTGCGAAATTTCAGGGAAGTTTTCATACCAATCAAGTCTCTTAAACGAAGTGAGATGGAATCCAAGAAATTGTAATTCCAACATGTGTTTGTGTCTTAGTTCATAATAAGATGCAAATGGTTGATCATATGGTGTTCACCATATATTTGTATGGTGTTATGAGCAATGAATATCATTATGGTCATTTGAATGATTTTATTAGTACGGTTCTTCGCTTCTTTTGTGATTTTCTTTTGAATTGCATAGACGAGCGGTTCCATATCATTTAATTTTCATATTTCATATTATTTTCAGTAAGTAGTAATTTTCATATTTCATATTATTCATCTCACCTGAGCTTATGCAAAGCTCTTTGCTAATATTTTGAAAAGCTTCCTTATGAACTTCTCGGCGAGTCACTTATGATTTTCTTGAAAATTCATATCTAACACTAACATCTAACATCTAACAATCTAACTTTATGGCAGGACATTAAGTTACCTCGGCTGCGGAGGCAATTAATGCTCGCCGGCGACCTTATTGCGAAGCACCAAGCCTGCGTTAACACTTGGAGGAACTCCAATGATACCATCGTCCAGCAAGGACACTACACCAACTTGACCCTAGATTCTCCCACCGGGTTGAGTCATTCTGGTGCTCATGCTACCATTGTAATCTTTCTGATCAACATTACGAACATCTCCAATCCTGTCATCCATCACAAATTCAGCCTGGACCATTGTAAGTATCAACATAGTGGTTAATTTCTATACAGGTTTCTCAGACAGGTTACATATATACCCAAAGAAGTATTTGTATGACTACGATGGGTAATGAACCAGGCCCTAGGATAAAATTTTTCGATAATCTGCAAACAAAACACAATAAAAACCGCGATTCCAAGCTTTCTGACTCAATTAACAAAATCGTGTTGATTGGGTGGGATTTCAGCAGTGCGTCGACTCATCCGTTAACTAAGGCACCCGGCCGGAGTCGTGTGAAGCCATCGACAAGTGCCTATCTAATCAACGAGGCGATATCAGAGGCACGGAATCAACACATGTCAACTTCGAGAATGATGAGTAACCCTCTGAACCTAGACAGATCTACCGTTCCTCATTTGTTGACCAACATTGCTTGTCTTAAAAAAAAAACATCTAAGTTGCCAGGTTGATACCGACCAATCAAAATTCTATTTTGTCCGTGGCTGAACATCACCCGGCTCGCAGTACGCGAAAGGTCCGTAGGTCGCCATTTGTCACCATTGCCTTCTACTTGATCGATCTACCTTGTTCATTGCTAGCCTCTTCTTCTTCTACGCTAGAATCGATTCGGTTCATCAAACATTCTCGCGACATACGATTTTTGCGATAAATTGCGATTTGTACGATGGAGATTCTCCCAGCGACTGATACAATTCGTGGTTCATTAGCCTTCTACACGTGCCGTCTTCCATCTCACTCCACCGTAGATTGTATGAAACAACTTTCGTTCAAATAAACCAAGAGCGTGTTGGTCCTCCACTACCAATGACCATATTTTGTGGCCGTAAAGGACTATCGGTCTAATTAATGTCTTGTAGATGGTTAACTTTGAATTTCGGTGAACTTTGTTCGATCTTTGCATCCTTTTGAGTTCAAAGATTTCCACACCAAAGTTATAATGTGCTTTTGTATCTTTCTGCCGGTATCATTACCGGCGATCACCAATGAGACCAGATACAAGAATTAGGTGACCACCGCAATTTCATCACCTTCGATTTGAACTCGTGGTTGGAGGCTAACATTGCCTTCTCGTCAGCCTCTTCCCTGCATATTTTGTTTTCGACTCATTTATCACAAACCCAATCCTACTTGCTTAGGCCTTAAGTCTCAGACTCATGTTTCCCAGATTGTCTTAAAGTTGCGTTCTACGATATCGTCGGCGTCGGTGAAGTTAACAAAATGGGCAGACTTCCTGATGATCACGTCACTCGTGTCTATGCAACTTATCGAATGACACACAGATAAAAAGAAACATTGAATTTTCTGCGTTATCTAATGCACATAATGCTAGATTTATCAGAAAATAATGGGATATTTCATGTTAATTTTTGCAAGATAACGCCTGAATGTAGCCTGATATATGACAGATTACAAACATTGTTGCATAGTGCATGAAAGATTGCAAACAATTTCATTGTTTACGCCTCCTTTGACTTGCAATTAAAAGAGGGAAAATTTTACGCGCTACTTACAATTTTTTTTCTGTGCGCCCTCCAATGCAATGATAAATAGCAAACACGATAATCCATCACTTTGCCGGAAAATCCCTTCGAATCTCGAAGAGTGTTCCTGAGACTCGAACAAAACACATAACTCGATCCATCGTTGCTTTAACCAACCGGATCAAAATGGAACAAAGATTGCGAGATTTTGCTAACTATCTTCCCTTACTCCTAGACCGGCAAAGCCATTTTGGAAACTCGACTAAAATCCTTTATAATAAGCCGAGCCTTTTTCTTTACCTCTCCCAATCCAAGTACTATTATTATTACTAAAACTTATTACAAGCCCAAAACACCTTCTTTTGAATCCCAATAATCTATGTCGTGCTGATTTGATTCTTAACCTGGGTAGAACTCCCATTTGCTGATCATGCTATTATGCATACACATAAGCAACATTGCATTTTCTGCGTTATATAATGTACATAAAGGGAATTCTAAATTCGCCAGAAAATAATAGGATATTTCATGCAAATTTTGGCTAGATAACGCCTGCATCTAGTCTGTTGAATGGAAGTTTCCAAACATCCCTAGTAGCACACTTGTTGCCATTCGGTTGAGATAACATAAATAAAACTTGCTAAGTCATAATCGAGTTACTACAACTAATTATGACTGAAGTGTGTTGCTTGGGATTGTTGTATTTTGCATGAAAGATTGCAAAAATTTTCGTTGTTTATGCCTCCTTTTACTTGGAACTAAACGATGAAAAAATGTTCGCGCTAGCTAAAATTAATTTTTTTTTCTGTGTGGAGCAAAAGAATATCAATTAGTTTAACCAAACGTTTTGGAATTCGGATCATACCATAGCTGAATAGCTCTTCAGCTGCACCACTGTGAAATATGTGTTAAACGCATAAACTTTTGAAATATAAGGTTTTCAAAAAAAAAAGTCACACACAGACAAAACATCTGAGTTTTCATTATGATGTGAATATCAGAGCATGGAGAATCGTATTTCCTTCTACACGAAGCAGTAACTTGCATGAAATTGTTGCTTAAAAGATGAGCTTTTGTACACAACATTATCTGCACTTAAGGAAATGTCCCAGAGCTCAACACGATTTTTATTGCTAATTTGTAAGTTTTGCGACTCTCGATTTAAGTGCATAATATTGAACAAAAATTGAAACAACTTTTTCCAGCTGATGTCCAGGCCAGACATCCGTTTGGGCAACATTTTAAATCCGTCCTATTCAGGACGGCTAATAATACATTCCCTAATTAAGGTTCTATTTTCCCTGATTGGAATGTCTCTAACTTATCGTACATATTCCCGCCAATTGGCAGCCAGCATTGCAAAAGCGCAACGACATATAAATTGCTGTCACCAAACGAGTGAAAAGAGTTATATTTACAATAACACAATAGAGCCACTGAAATCGATTCGTTATCCTTCATCGGCCATGAAGTTTTTACCGCTGGTCATATTTTTAACCCATCTTTTTTTTTTGCAAGGGCAATCTCTGAAGATTCTTTCTATTTGGTATTTCATGAAGAATCGTTCTGAGACCTTATATGCGTGCTGCCAAAAACAGTAAGACACTATTTGAATTCGATATTGTATGTGAGTCTGTGTTTACCTGGTAGGAGTAAGTACATGTATTATTTCACATAAAATCGCCGATATATTTCAGAACTGTTTGCGACATGAGAACGAAGAAAGCGTTTCAAAGAATTTCAGTTTTCTATTTATTTCCGGTTAAACGAAATAGGGCAAACTCAAAAATGGTATGAATGAAACGAATTTTTTCACATTAAATCCTTGAATTATTGATTTGGAGACCACTGAAACAATACTTTCAACTTATCTTATGAATTATCAATAAAACTGCTTCTTCCCACTATTTACAGAAACGATTTGAATTTGAAGCACATAGCAATTAGTTCCGTTTTAACAAAACCGGTCTTGCTGAAAAATGATTCACGTTCAGTTGAACAAATCATAGCCCTTCACACAATCCGATGCAGTTAAGCAACCCCCGAGCGCGTCCCTTGAAGTACAACCCATTTATTAAAGCTATCAAGGAACAAAGCAAACATGTACCTTTGTGCTATTCCAAAATGTTACCATATTTCATAAACGATTATGGTCTACTTCAACCTCCCTCTTTTGCGTCTCCAGTGGGGGATGTGGGGGGTGAGCACAGGCAGTCTTTTTCAACCGTCCCAATCCACCTCTTATCCACCTTTCATTTGTGACAAACTCAACCCAACTCGCGTCTCTTCAGAAAACCAACCACTTCCATTAACGATGTAACACACTGGCACTCTCACGCAACGTCGTCGTCGTCCCGAAAAAAAGAAAAGGAGGGAAGGCTCCTTTCTGTTGTCAACCTGCTGAGTGTATACTTAGGGTTCCTACTGCTGCTGCTGCTGGGTGTTGTTGTCGTCTGTAATAATTTTCAGTTCCACCAGCCACCACTCAAACAGCACTTCTCCCACACACTCGCACGCACTCGCGCAAGCATTCAAGAACGACATACGTACGCATGAATATGTGCCATTATGTACCAATTAATTTTAATGAAATTAGAGCTAATTATAATAGAAGTTCTTGAAAGTGAAGGAGAGGAATGTCGTATGTGTTGCGCTTGGGTTTGGAGAAACAGAGAAAATTCATAACTTTTCTCCTAGGGGAGGGGTCCTTCGCCAGATGTCGCCAACCTGCTGGGCTAGACGACGATGAAAGTTTGCATATTTGAAGCAATAAAGTAAATAGAGCGATTCGTGGTATGCAATGAAAATTCCAGAGGAATATGCATTGGAATTTTTAATTTGAATGTTTTTCGTTGAGTTCTAAGTTCTGGGAAAATGATTATGATGAGCGTGAACAAGTTCTCAATCAGCACACGGTCGAGGATTTCTACTATTCTACTCATAGAAATGTGCATGTTGAAGGAAATGATCAATTTTTATCGGGTGCACAGCTTCGGTGCAATGTTTCCGATTTGATCGTCACGGTGGAGGGTGGAAGGCAGTGTCGTCGGGTTTCATGTGTGCTTGGCATGCACAAAGGAAATTATTGCAATTGTTTTTGCCCTACTGATGGTTGGCACCCGCGGTAGCTTCCAGGCAGACGACAGGTTACAGGGCCGTCAGCCACCAGTGCAGGAATAACAACAATACCAGGTTTTGTTTAATGGCTATACCGGTGGAATGTAAGGGGAAAATATTTCACAACGCACACTCACAATTGAGACCAGACGCTGCTGCTGCTGCTGCTGACCTACATCGGTGAATGCGTTCAATCGCATTGTTACAGTGAATTAACCCTCCCCGGGTGGTTTGCGGGTAAATAAAGAGTGGAGCTCAATTTGATATTCCCGGCCCGGTTCAGGTACGGGAGGAATTCCGGTAGAACAATGCATTTTTAATAAATGCTGTTCGAATGGATTTTATGGGCGGGTTTTGATGCTATGGATTATTAGAAATAGATGGGCACATTTGTTGAAAGCTAAACTTGTTCTAAACAAGAACCATGAACGAAAAGTCGATGCGAATATCCTTCAACACTAGTTTATCGATGGGACCTTTTGTGACAATTTTATTTGCTTTGTTTTCTATACTGGGCTACCATTTCATAAAACCTATTGCGACCATCACGAAGAGCGGTCAGGTTTTGAGCGATAATATCTAAGTCGTTTCTTCAAACATTTTCAAAATGTTTGCCTGAAACGATCGGAAATATTTCAACAAGTCGATTTCAATATTGTAAACTATTGTTTCTCAACATTAAACTATTGAAAAAAAAAACGCAAAAATAAGGTTAGGGTATATGTCCCTTGACTCAGCCTAGTATGCAACAATCGATTACATTTTTTATCATAACTAATAAAGTTTTTCAGCTGGAAGCTAAATTTAACTAGCTATATATTTGCTAAGATATGTTCAATAATCCATCTGGTAGTATTCATCACGAAAAGTTACACAACGCATTTTATAAAGTCAGAAACTTTCAAGGGATATGGATGTTATGTCGGTCTGTAGGCATCAAATTGGGTCTATTCATGGATGCAAATTCGTCTCATTCGATAGATTTGTTATTGAATGTTGGTTATGAACGCTTTTTGCCAATGTTCTGATTCAAGGCGTTCCCAGCTGTTTTCGCTCTACCCAGAAAACAATTTTACTAACAATCAAACTTTACTTAAACTGCTAAGCAGCACTTAAATGGGTTTAACATATGATTTAGCGGTCATTTGGCAATCAAAACATTGTAATTCGCTCTACACAGATTTTGTTCCTTTAGTTAGTGTTAAGATGAGCCATATGAAATACATTCAACTAACACTCAGACATTTGTATTGTAAATGTTACCAATAACAACATTTTTACTACGCTTTCCATAAGACAGGCCATTATTGGGAACCTAGAAAAAAAAACATGTCCCTAACATTGGGTCTATGGTTTTCATGTTAAATCATTGTTATTTTACCTATGTGACCTGTTAGTTTATAACATGTGACTATTTTCTGTACATCTTGGCTGCATTATTCGGTTTATAGGCTCAATTTCGGCAAATTTAGATCAATCGAAGAGCGTGTAGATAATCTGTTCAGCTTAACCAGTAAAGTTATGGTGTCCGAAAAGTTAAGGAAATCGAAAATTACGCGAAAGTGAGCAATTATAAATTCATTAATTATGTCTCAATTGCTTTGAAATAGATCGGTCATTCTCATAGCAACATGATTTTTTTGATTATCGCCGAAATAATGACATATTTGGTACATATGCCGAATCAAGGAGCTAGGCTAACATTACATCCCGTTACCCTATGTCTTATAATTTCGTTTTACTCAGTAAACTTACTAAATGCCAAGTATTCTTCCTATCACAGACTTCAAATGTAAGTAAGGGAGATCTCCATCTCATCTGCAGCAGTGAAAGATATAAATCGGGTACGCCTCGCGAGCCTTGAATCCGTTCAGAGTGGCAATAACCCAATATTGAATTGAAAGCTGGCGATGACATGTACCCTGAAGAGTGCACTGGTGAGTAACCATTGGTCAGATAACTGATGGCTCTATCGCCATGCTAGAAAACCGTTGCTAGGCAGCCACTGGTTATGCAGTCGGGTAACCAAGCCAGCCTAGTGGTGAATGTGTAGCCAGCTGGTTGGCGCAACCACGAGCGAAGTAAGTGTGATCTAGTTGTAAGTAGTGTGATCATGCTAATGTGTATAGAAAATGCATTTACTTGCAACACAAGCATGTCCATTTATTAGTAATAAGCAGATAATTGGTTTTCGTTATCTGCTAACAACTGTGGCAAATATGAAGCTAGTATTGCTGATTAATAAATTATCGCACAATATTAATAAAGATGTGAAAGGGCAATAAAACAGGTCTAAAGATGTTCGAGCAAACATGGACCAGTTCAAATCCGTCCTTATTAAGACAACCTTTTTGATTTTCCCGGCTTAAGAGTTTATATGGATTGGAATATATTTATAACATCAGGTTCCAAATTCATGCCAATTAGAAGTCCACGGTGGCTGGAAAAGTTTCATGACTGAGAAATTTAAACGGTCTCTAAATTATTCCGAAGTATGCCAGATAGCAGCTTAACAAATGGCGCCCGTCACGAAATATTAAAAATGATAATACTATTACACATTGCTACGAATTCCTACATCACCTTTGCGTACAACCTCATTGCGCTATCCCTTGTAGGTTTTATTAAAGTTTACATATTCACCTGCTTTGTTTGTTCAATTTTTACTAAATTCAGATTCTTCGTGTAGTAGATTACCAACCTGAAAGTAGACAATAAAAGATAAATCGATTAATATATTGCAATTGAGGTTGAATAAGGCAATGCCTTTAAAGTATATTTAGTGTATTCTGAACAAGCTTCTAATAACCGAATAGAGAAATACCTAAAATTTACAACTAAATAATAAGGGATGTGATGAAACTATTTTATTTTCAAAAGAGGGTCAGTAGGGGTCAGTAGAATTTGCGTAAGTTTTGAGAGCATGAGCATGATTGACCGCCCACGGATGCTACTCCATTATTGCCAGATTAGCTGTATTCACTCAAAGAACCAACATATGATGATTTGGGACTAACATACATCCTCAATGTGTAATAACTGGTGACCCATAAAGAAACAATACCGGCGCCGGCCGTGCCCAAATGCAGGTCAAGTAGGGAATAGGAAGAAAGGTAGCTGAGAAATCCTCTACACTTCCACGAGAAATCACTGGGATGTTGGATAGTTGGGAAAAGAGGGGTTCGTTTTGGTTTAACGATACGCTGAAAGTAGGTAACTAGCACTATCCGTCAGAAGCACTGGACCGCTCCAACATGCAACAGAACATCGAACGTCAGTAGCACCGCGCCCCGAATAGTCCAGTATAAACTAATCACCGTAAACTAGTTTATTTTGATCGCTTGTTCTGCCTGTGTAGTTAATAGAGAACATTTTTTTCTGAGCGGTGGCATTCACCATTTTCTGTCGATATTCTACCAATTAAAATAAGACATCCTGAGCCGCTCCTCCGATTGGTGGCCCATCATACCATTAGTAACTGATATTGATTCTATTGATACCTACGCTCATTGATTTGGTACCAATCGAAGAAGACTTGATCCTATACCTAATGTTTTCCTTATTTCCAATCCGTTCAACTACTCAAAATATTTCGAAATGATTTTTAACAGTTAGTTTACCAAAATTTGGCAGATTAAGAGGTACAGTTAACTAATAATGTTTTTTTTATGCATGAACCACGTTATCAATTATAATGTTTAAAAATTGGAAATATCCTTCTTATCAATATTCACAACAGATGGGTGAGTGAGCAAGATGCTAGGAAGCTTATCGGAAGATTTAATGAGCAAACTCTACCAGAATTTGAGTAGGATTATAACATTAGCATGATTGACCAAACGATGTTGCTACTCCGTTATTGCCAGATCAGCTGTTATTACACAGATAACTAACAAATGATGCTTGGGATTAGCATACACCCTCAATGTGTAAAACCTGGTGATCCCAAATAAAGACAATACCGGCGCCGATAGAAATGTGTTGAAGTGATACTCACTTTGAAGGAAGCCGAGAAATACTCTGCACCTCCACGAGGAATCAATGGGATGTTGGATAAAATGGCTGGTTTTGCAGTGCGAACCTCTTTGGTAGACGGTGTGCTTAGTTCAACTGACGACGAAAAGATATTTAACTATGTTCCTGGCCTTTTGATTGTTATTTTTTGTATTCTTCTCAGCGCGGAAGTAACGATCTTTGATGAAGTTTGCAAAAACAGATAATTTCTCATCTCCATGCGAAGCACTAGGAGCGGACAGTAATTTTATCGCTAGAACGAATAGACATGAAGAGAAAGTGTATTGATAGTTCCGTATAGGGCAACGGCAGACTTTGAAATTGAAAGATACAAGTCAGTCACGGGGATTTCTCCCCTTGCCTATCCTGCATTGGTTAGTATGACAAAGGGTTATGTGCCTGATCGAATACTACCGTTCAAATGCCCTCCGCTCGTTTTCAATATTGTATCTTTCAATTTCAAAGCTTGCCGTTACCCTATACGGAACTATCAATACACTTTCTCTTCATGTCTATTTGTTCTAGCAATAAAATTACTGTCCACTCCTAGCGCTTCGCATGGAGATGAGAAATTATCTGCTTCTGCAAACTATGTTCCTGGTTTATTCTCTGTACATAGATGCACATTAAAGTTATTCAAATTTTGGCACCAATTTAAATTTAAACAGTAAGGAAGCTGATGAGGCTTCTCACAAGTTTGGAAATTGTATTTGAATGAGATACAAGTAAGTCAAAAAACATTACCGAAAAGGTACAAACTTAAACTCAAATTGCTATTTTAAATCAATACCACGAAACTTAAATGATTTGAATATAAAAGTAAATGAACGAAAAATACAAGTCCGCTTGTGCCCGAAGCTTACTTCGATCTTCAATTTGGAAGGATTTTGAACAGCTAAAAAAGTCAGTTTTCATTGAGTTATCGCCACACGTCTAGTAATAACCAATAGGAACATATTTTATTTTTAATTATTTAAATGTAATTAATGTTCAAATAAACCATTCGATAAATAATTAAAATTTTTGCATTAATATTAAATTTGAATTAATTTTTGTTTCAAGACTACCTGGCAGCACAATTACTTTGCAATCTCCGTAGAAATTTTAGAGCAGATGGTAGTCATAGATCTTCGGGCCTTAAAAAACTAGCTTTTATACACGGAAGTCAATTAATCACACGATCAGCAGAGCTAAAATTCGATCTTTTTTGGTCTGCAGAATATAAAAAGACATTATTTTCACTTCCACATTCATGATTGCAAATTACAAATTCACTTTTCGCTTTTCCAACTACATCACTGCCCAAGCTGTACAGTTTTATATAAACAGAAGCGTCTGTTTCACTTTTCTCAAGTGTCAAAAAATCAGCTTTTTCTTGAAGAATATAAAGGAATTTGCTCACGTTTACTAGTGACAGTTTGAAAAAGTGTTTCAGTTTTTTTAAAGTGATCAGATGAAGTTTTGATTTTTGATGCATTCCCAATCAAAAGAGTCTATAGACTGTTCCAGAAAGTATAAGCACACTTTCAAAATAACAAAGAAGACATATTTTTTTAAAGTTTTAATGATTTTATTTGGCAAATCATATTTGTATTTTCGTTTTACTTGATATTTTACTCTCGTTTAATCAAAATATTTAATTATGGTCATGACTCCTAACTTTTCCTCAAACATGACCCAATAGCTTCTGCACAGTGGTACTACCCACCATTTTGACCACTTTTGGCCAATGTTTTTAAAATTTTTGGATGTCGTCCGCTGGTTTTATGAATTTTCGAAGCTTTGCTTTGGTTAACGCCCAAAAAGTCTCGATGGGCCGTGCCTCCGGGCAGTTTGGCGGATTCATGTCTTTCGGCACGAAACATACATTTTGACTTTTGTACCATTCTAAAGTGTCCTTTGCGTAATGACATGACGCCAAATCAAGCCAAAACACTACTTGACCTTCGTGGTGCCTGATCATCGGCAATAGTCGCTGTTTTAGACATTCGCTATCGTATTTCTGAGTGCTCATCTCCGTTGTGATGTTTTATCACACTCGCATATTGCCTGCCAAACCATAACCTTCTTACCAAACTTTTCGGTAAAATTTGAAACCTTTTCCGTTTAAGGGATGTCTTTGTCTTCGCTTACAGTATAGAATTGTGGTCCGGGAAGCGTTTTGTAATCTTGTTTCACATACGTTTCATCGTCCATTATTATACACCCAGAATTTCTACACAATAACGAATCGTAGAGTTTGCGGGCCCGTGGTTTTACGGACGTGGCTTGTTTTGGGTTTTTTTCTGCTTCCGATATGTGTTTAGCCCAAGTCTTTCTTTGGCATGCATGGCGTTACTCGACGCGGTTCCTAGTTGTTTCGCAACATCCCAAACGGAAGTCGCTGGTTTTCGCTTGTAGGCATCCCTGATCTTTTTATCGATATCCGGACTAACAGGACCGGACTTACTTCCACTCATCGTCGCATCTTCAAACGTACAAGGTTTTCTAAATTTTCGAATCGCAGATCGTACCGCTCCGACGCGGTCATTTTCTCAAGAAGAGTCCACTCACAGTGCACCATTTGTGCACGATACTTTTTCGACGTTCCGGAGTAAGACCGCGCATTTTGATAGGTAACACAAAACTTAGCCCTTTGTTGATGCTATGTCATTCAGAAATGTGCAACAGGGGCCTAGCAACCCTATCCTATTTACTAGCGTTTGACAGTATGCAACATATCACGGGCCTAATATGAATAAGGCCCGTCTGACGTTTAATACTACGGGTAGGAACGCCAGCATTGTTTACAAACAATGAATCTTTTGACGTTTGGTTGTTAGAGATGTTGACTACAGGAAAATCTCTGTTCGTCAGATCCCTGATGTGCAAACAAAAGGACGCAGACAAATATTTCATTATATTCAAAGTGACCGTTAAAATAAGGTGTGCTTATACTTTCTGGAACAGTCGTTATATCTGGGATGCAAAAATGGAAAACTGTCATAGGAATTTTATTTATCCTAACATTTGCTTTAACACTCAGTGCTTCTATTGTTCGATAAACATTTGATTGGATTGGATGTCTTTATTAAAGAGACTTACAGTCGGAGGCTGGTAAACGATAAACATATTCTTCAAATCTTTAAATATTTAAAATTGTATGCTTTTGAAGGGCCCTTTTCTTACTCATCAAACTAAGGCCGGTGTGGCCTCTGCTGTACACAGAAGTTGTCTCCTTTGTAATCGGTCCATGGCTGTAACTCGCCAGCCTCGCTGTCTGTGGAGAGTTCGCAGGTCTCCTTCTTCTTGATCGATCCAACTTGCTCCTAACGCTCGCCTCTTCTTCTTGTGCCCGTCGGTTCGTTTTTGAGAACAATTTTAACTGAGCTGTCGTCCGACATTCTTACGACATGCTCAGCCCATCGTAATCGACTGATTTTAGAGATGTGTACAATGGGAGTGTCTCCCAGCAACTGATGCAATACGTGGTTCTTACGCCTACTCCATGATCCGTCTTCAATCTGCACTCCACTGTAGATCGTACGCAGCAGGTCCTCCACAAGCAATGTCAATGTTTCGTGGCCGTTTATCGGGAACGGTAGGCCAGGAACAACCGGTCTAATTAATGTCTTGTAGATGGTCAACTTTGTACTTCGGTGAACTTTGTTCGATCTAAGCGTCCTTTGGAGCTAGAAATTAGAAGAAAAATTAGTATCTTCCATTTAATTCCGTCGAGTCGAGTTATTAATACGAGACACTGAAGAAGTCTGCACATTGTAGACGAAATACGCGTATCTGTCGAAGATAAGCAAAGGTAGTTGGAATTAAATGGAAGATACTAATTTTTCTTCTAATTTCTAGTTACAGGTATTCCACTAAACAGCTCAAACCCTCTAGGATTGTCCTTTGGAGTCCAAAATATGCATGTTTGCCAGCCATAATGCGCTTTTGTATCTCTCTGCTGGTGCCGTTATCAGCGGTCACCAATGAGCCCAGATACACATCTACTACCGTGGTAGGAGGCTAACATTGTCTTTTCGTGACCCTCTTTCTTGTATGTATATAGTCTTTAACGCATTAATTACAAGCCCAATCCAACCTGCATCAGCCTTAAGTCTGATGTACCTTTCCGCCATCGTCTCAAAGTTACGTGCTACGGTATCAACATCGTCGGCGAAGCCGGACAGACTTCCTGAAGATCGTGCCACTCGCGTCTATCCCAGCTCTTTGGATCACACCCTCCAATGCAATATCAAACACGATAATCTATTACCCTCTCCGAGATACGAAGGGACACGAGAGTGTCTCTGATACTCAGACGAAACACTACTTAAATCTTCACTTTGACCAACCACGTCAGTTTTTCCGGAAATGCATGGTTGGTTAATGGCTGGACAACGCGTACCTTTGTTATTTCGCATGCCTGCAGGTATAAAATAGTTCCTACTGCGATCTTTAGCCTATTGTCCAGTAACTCCTATCCCTACCTTTCCGTGGTGCCGACTGAGATATGAGTTACCATTGGAAAGATCGGGTAACCAACCCCGGTAGGACCTTGATCATATGACAAGGAAGGGGGCTGACCTCTTCAAAGGCTGCAGTCTATCTGAGTGTCTGTTCTCCATGTCAGGGGCAGCTCAAAACAGCGTCTGTTCCTCATGTTAGGAGCGGCTGATCATCGTCCTCGTGCCAGCGTGAAACTCTAAACAGTGTTGTGCACGGTGGTCCTCCGGCGAGTCTGAAGGGGGAAGGCATAACAAGCCGCCTTTAAAAAGTTCAATGTTACAAATAATACAGAAGTTAATATGCATCGGAACAGTCCGCAAAGACCAAAGAGTCTTTGCAATTTAACGTTTAATAACGTTTTTTTTTCTATGCTAGGTTCATTTCAAAATTTTGAAAAATCGGACGCTGAAGTGAATTCATACACAATTCGGTTGGAAAAATTCACATAAGAGGTCACACTGAGTGATTAAAACTGAAACCCTTTGCCTCTCACACAAATCTGCATATAAACATGTTGAGCATTAGATTTTTGCGATCTGGGACCTCAAAAACTTGCTACCCGTTTTGTTTTGTTGAAAATTTCAAAAAAGCTACCGAGCATATGACGCATTTTGTAAAGGTGTATCCCTTTTCTGCCGTTTACTGCTGCATAAAGCTATGTCCATTTAGAATCCGGAATAATAAAATCATCTGTATCTCGGTAACGGATTGACATACAAATAAGTCTAATGTATCAAAACAATGACAATTGACTGTTCTTTAAGGAAAGTTTGCACTTTCTTCTTTATTTCTCCCATCAAACGCTGCACATCTCCGGAGTCAACATCCTTGTCACATTTGTTCCACATTTTGGTCATCTAAGTCGCGTCCCAAGCCGTTTGTCCACTTTTCTTAGGCTTCCGCTTCATTATTGCCCAAAATCACTCGATGGACCGGAACTGAAGGCAGTTGGGTGGATTTATGTTTTTATCAATGAAATCTACGTTATTATCGCGGTCAGAGCTTAAAAATATCATATTCAATTCTCAAATTGCACCCTGACTGAGTCAAAATATTAGTCATCACGCACTGTTCCTAGCGTACATGAAGTAAACACAAATTTGCCTTCATGAATCTCTTGTGCAAGATGAGTCAACTTGTTTTGTTTTGCTTTACTTTGATCATTCATTCGTTCCAGAAAGCAGTGAATGTACGTAAGTGAAAAAAACTCATTCAATTTCAACGTTCTACCGTGAAGACGAAAGAACAGTCATTCATTTGGAGAATCAATGAAGTGAAAAAAAACCAAAACTTCTCGAATCGATCCTACAAATGCCTTTTCTCGAACAAATGTCCCACAAACTCTGTAGCGATTTCGGCCATTTGGCTTTTTGGCTTCCTTTGCCTTCAGCTATGTTCGGGAATACTTGAAATCCTGTGACAAAAAAAAATCACTCACCAACGCGAAAATGAATGACTGGTTACAAAAACATTCAGTCAAGCAACCAAAATCTCGTGAGGCTTGAATAGCCGTGTACTTTGCTGTGGAGTGAATGAGTTGTGTGGAACACGAGGATAACGGAATGATTGAGCATAGCAAAATAGTAAACACGAATATATTGCGTGACTGATAGAACGAAATGAAGAGAAGGAAAATTTTACCGACTGAATATTTTTTTTACTCACCCGTCGTGTCAATTTTTTCGAGCTCTGATCGCGGTACTAGTGGATGACTTCCCGGCTGTAGTGGCAACTCGCCAAATCTGGCCAAAACTTCACGGGACCTTTATGGGTGTTAATGAAAGGTAGTACGTGGTTTTTGAGGCATTCTTCCTAATACAGCTTCGAGGCCATCGTCTTATTCGTCACGAACATTTTGGTCTTTGCTTCGCAGCTGCATATCCCTTGCCAAATCATCAGTTTTTTCGGCAAATTTGTCCATAAGAGCAAACTTGAACTTCACAGGAACATCTCCTCGTACCGTCACAATGTAGAATTTTTGGTCAGGAAGCTGTCCGAAACCCATTTTCACGTGTGTTTCATCGTCAATGAGCAGGCGTCCTTGGTACTTCGTCAAAACCTGCTGGTACAATTTCCGAGCTTGAGTTTTGGTGACAAAACTTTGCTTCAACGTGCTGTTTGTTTGCTTGCTGGCTCAATAAGAATGATATCCTGCTCGCAAACGAATTCTTCGAACGGTGCTGCGAGCAGCATTTCATTTTCTGAAAGTCAAGGGTTTCATTTTCATTTTCTGAAAGTCAAGGGTTTACTCTGACGATTCTCAACACATTCTGGTTCAACTTGCGGTCATATGTTCCACTGCGACGCTTACCTTGAGGCACTCAATCCACGCTTTTTCGCTCCCTGAAACGTTTGAGCACATCATACACGGTTGATTTGGCGATTTTCAACGTTTCTGCGATTTTTATTGCGAACCACGTTGGATTGAATGGGATCAACGTGGGTGTGCAGATTTTTTTCTCTCCTCTCAGCTTCCATCTGGAATAACTTTTGACTCACTGCACAATACACCATGAATACCACAGAATGCTGGCGCCAAGGTTAACGAACCGCTGTAAGAGAATTCTTCCAGCGGTCACTTTCCGTGCCACTGCAACACAATAAGTGATTCCGGATTCTAACTGGACAGATCCTTATGAGATCTCCCTTACTTACATTTGACGTCTGTGATAGGAAAATATTTGGCATTCAGTAAACGCAGTTTTAGTTTGGCAGTTTACTCAGCAAAACGAAAATATAAAACAATACCTTGTATCTGCGTTATTTTCAATAGTTTAATGTTTTAATAGTTTTCAATAATCGACGCAAAGAAATATTTCCGATCGATTGGTGCAACCGTCTTGAAAATGTTTGGAGAACCAACTGAGATATTAACGCTGACCGCTCTTCGTGACGGTCGCAATTGTTTTTTTTAAATGTAAACTAGTAGGGGGTTATTCATAAACCACGTAGACTTTTCTGGGGGGAGGGGGGGGGGGGGTTGGCAAAAGTCTACGCTCCATACAAAAATTAAAGAAAATGCATGGAGAAAAGTCTACGAAGGGAGGGGGGGGGTTCAGATGTTCAAAAATAAGTCTACGTGGTTTATGAACAGGCCCTAGAGAAAACAAAGACATAATCCTACGTCCAAAATATCTCAATTGGCAATAGGAACAGGGTATAAATTGCACCTACGAAACCTTCCTACATATGGTACTGGCTTCTAGAACACTTACTGCACTACTAAATAGTACTAAGCAATACACTTGAAATAGCAAAGAATGAAAGAATTCTCAATTAACTTTTCAAAAGGTCGTAGCTCAAAATGAGAGACTCTCTTGCTATAACAATTAAATCGTGTTAACGCTTTCCGTCGTTTTTTTTAAACAATACTCTAGGAAGTATAATCATGCTTCTCTTGAAAAATAATAAAGCATTTGAATGTTTTATTAAGTCCTCGTAACTATCCGATCCGTAAGGAGAATGAGAGAGGGAAAAGTCTTTTAGTGTTCCTTTGGAACTGTACTGCAATCTTTTCCCATGTTGTACATATGCTATTCGTCACGTTTCAAATGAGTTTGCTCTTATCGCATCCATGAAGTGCTTTATCGAAATTATTGCCAATTTTGCTTAACAACTTGTAAACAATTTTGAATAAACAAGAAAAGGTTTTACGAGGTGGTAGATTTTAAAATATGCATCATGTATTCTCCATTCACAAACCGTTGGAGCATCATTTGCCCACCCCCTCCATTGTATCATTTATCTTACCAAGAACAAACTCGTACCCAGTTGGCTTCTTCCAGCACGGGAATCGGGAATCTACACCGGAACCACTGTTCCATTTCCTCCTCCAACCCCAAACCGCGACCGCGCCTTCCAATCTGCCATGTGCCACGTCGTCGGTTACGGATGAGCGGAAGTCGGGATTCACGGAAAAGGTGACGTGATGCGTTAGATATCCGAAAGGCACAAAAACGACAACGGCGAGAACGGTTCGACGACGATGACAACGATCGATGCGGCGCAGTGACGACAGCGGACACAAAAAAGCAGATTGAAACCAATAGGATATGTGACACGCATCATTGCACGTATCGTTGCTTTTTCTCCATTTCCGATGTTTGCGTTGTGCTTTTTCATCTAAACACACACATACGCACATACCCACCTGTGAGGAGTGAACAACACGCACGTGTGCGGCGAAGTGGGTGCGAGACTGGGACGCACTGGTGATACATGGTTGGAAATCCATTTTCAGGGCTTTCGATTTAACAGGTCGAACGAATTTATACGAACTCGTATTTCTCCTTCACTTTGGGCTTCAACACATCGAACGTGCGGTGTTTGTTCCTTCGGCGAGCTCATAAAAAGTCCTTACCCCAACCCCGAGAGCGAAGAAAGGATCTCCGGATTTCGTGTCATTGTTTTATCTCACTCCTTGCCAGTGAACATACACGCGTGTTCGCTTTCGGCTCGGATGCTTTTTCCTTGAGTCACAACCCGCAACGAACGGTGCCAACGACTTTTCGTTCTTTTCCCTCCCAGCCAACCGGAACGACATCGACTCCGGCTCCGAACGGTACATGTCTGAATTTCGTTGTACTTTTCCGTGAAAGCTAAGAGCTCTCCCTCCACTACGTGACATTTTTGCACAGCTGGAAACCCAGAAAAGCAACAGCTCATCCCTTTGTGCTATTTTTCACCCTTCCAGTCGGTGGCGTCTTTGCCTTCTTGAAGAAAAAAAAGTAAAACCAGCGAAAGTGGGTACCTATGGTGAGAGAGAGCTTTAAGGGAGTAAGACGTGTTTCGCAATCGAGGGATGAACACATAAAATGTTTGTACAACAGAACTAGCGAGGTAATTTATGCTGCATTTGTCTCTTGCCTTAAGTCGTTTCACTTGAACGCACGATGTAAAATCAGCCGCATTTACACCGTGTGCCATGAGGGATGATTGGAGTGGGTGTTTCTCGCTAAACCACTCAATATCTTAGATTTGAGCAGACGATTCTGGAGAAAAAAAAATCATGAGATCTTCTGTGAACGGATATGTGCCTGCTGTTGAGAGACAAAGATCCCGCTGGATTTAATCTCGCGAAAACGTCAATCACCGCCAGTGTGCTTTGTATGTTCTTAATTGAAGCGAATATTCGCCCACAGGCATGGGCGGTGAGCGACGAGCACTCACTACTTACAAGCCTTGCCGCTCGTCTTCGTGGTGGAATTTTCTATGCCAAAGGGGACGAGTTTTGCGTCTATTGAGAGCTCTTCCTTAAAGTTGTTGAAACTGGGGCAAACGGGGAAGTCTAAGCCTTTTAATTAACTGTTAAGTAGAGTGATATAAATTACTGTTTGCGTTCGGGAATAGGCTACATGTAAGTAGCAGATGTAATTAACGTTTCCCGGTTCTATGGGTGCTGTGATAGGGAGCTATTACGAGGGTTAATGGGAAGTGGAGGATGGGAACTATTACTGCTGGGATGAAATCAGGATGTGGCAGTATATTTTTTGAGGACATCTATCAATTTGAAATTTAATAGAAACTTTTGAAACAGTCCTTGGAACGAGCCTAATAGATTATCTGATGCTTCCGTTAAAGAAGAACTGCAATGCCAATAGAATACATGATCCCCAAAAATATATGAAGATATTTGATAATGATTAAAATGAGCTACAATCTCAACCTATTTGTTAAAGATAGTGTACGAGAGATTTCAAATAGCTCTTAATCCTGTTTTGCTTTATTGGAGATCTCGTTGCAACCTTGTGATTTTTTTTTTATTTTCAGATTACACTATAACAGTAGCTCGTTAAAGTGCGAATAAATGATAAAAAAAACAACATTCCTTCATTCCTTCTTATTAACATAGGCAATGAACGATATGAGAAAATGGGATTATGTTCAAGACGCGATCGCTTGGGCCATGTAGAGCAGTTTGTTGCATTGACATACTACATTGAAATGTCCTTTTATTATTAAATCATCATGTGCATGCTGAATGATACCTTAATTTTAATGTTGATATTTTAAGCTGAACAATGCATTAGGTCCTAAGTAACATTGAGAGATTCTCTTCGTCGACTTTCTTTTGCGATAATAGTTCGTCTATTAAACGATTTGCTGATGTTTTTGACGTATTTAACCCTTTTTTTGTTGGGAGTATTATCACTGCGACCATTGTTTTGATCTATAGTGATATACAACTCATTTTTCTATACCATTTCAAGGTGATAAGCTACTATGAGAAGTAACCATCATCACATGATTTAGGGTATTATCCCAGTAAGGAATAATGTGTCGTACAAATCGCACTACCTTACGAGAGCCTAGAGGCCATAGAGGCTTAGAAATGGCTTAGAAGATCCAGCCCTAGCTAGTTCATCAGCTCTTTCATAACCATCGATTTCACAATGCCCAGGAACCCCGTAAAGATTAACTGTATTATTAATATACAGCCGTTTAAGTTAAAGGAGACATTCCCTTAAAAGTTTTGATGTAAATGTAAAAGATTTCAACGCAGATAAAGCTGCTTGACTGTCAGTAAAAATACATAAATTTGCATGTTTATAATTCCTTTTTAAGCAAAGGGAAGCACATTCCACAATTGCTTTTATTTCAGCCTGGAAGACGGTTGGCCATCTACCCATTGAAACTGAAAAATTAACTCCAGGACCTGTCATCCCAGCTCCTACTTGATCATTTTGTTTTGACCCATCAGTATAGAATACGATAGATCCAGGACTGGTTCTATCACATTGAATGAACGAATAAAGTTGAATTGCGTTTCCATCCAGTCGTTATTAACTGTAAGTAATGGGTTAATTTGAATGTCATTTAAAATACTTAAATGTCCCCTGATGTTCCCATCAAGAGATGATTTAGTCCATTTGAGACGAAGCACACTTTTTTCGGCTTCCAATTGAATGAACAGGTGCAACGGAAGAAGATTTAGAATTACATGTAATGCTTTCGTTGGTGTGCTACGCATCGCACCAGTTGTGGACAAATTACCCATTCTTTGAATTTAAAATTTAACACTTCATTTGATCACTTTTTAAAAAATAAAAAATTAAACCTTGAAACACTTTTTTAAATTTTCGCTAGTAATCGCGAGCAAATTCCATTTAATTCCACTATGAGCTTATCTTTTGACTGATAGGCCTATTTCGTCTGCTACTTACAGACTTCTTCAGTGTCGAGTGCTCGACTTGAAGGAAACATCATAGTAGGTCTAGTATTTATAGTAGGTTTGTTGGTACCGCGGTATGTGAGATAGGGGTGGGTAGATAAGTTCTTGAGTGTGTTTATATGTTTGTTTGTATACCTGAAATGTTGTTTGATACCCACAAGGTTATTCATTATTACTTCGTTTGAAGTTAGTCAAATTGGTGTTTTGTTGTGTAGTGAGTTGTTTTTGTGTGAAGGTATAAATTTAAACAGCCACGAATATCCGTTTCCTTGATCCTTGTTAAGCAATTTTTTAGAATTTTGTTTGTGGATTGCTATGCTTTCCGCTACATTTCTTTGAAGTTTTTCTAGCTTGCTAATGGCACATTTTTCTTTAGTTTTTGGCCACCAAACTAAGGAAGCATATGTAATTCTGGGTCTCACAATTGCCTTGTATATCCAGTGGATCGTTACAGGTCGCAATCTCCATTTATTACCAAAAGTTCTTTTACTTATATATAGTACATTTATTGCTTTATCTATGATTTGTATTGAGTGTGACTTCCTCCAAAATAACATCCGAATACTTAACCTCAGATGCAAGCGTTATTAAAGTTCCTTTAATGCGGAGGCCATGTATTTTGAATATTCTTCTTTTGGTAAATGAAACTAGGTATGTTTTCTGGGAGTTTATTCCCAAACCTTCATCCTTGCACCATTCAATCGCAAAATTTAAAGCAAATTGTATTCTTTCAGTAATAACACTATCATATTTTCCTCGAACTATTATAACGATGTCATCAGCAAATCCTATAACTTCAAATCCTTGTGATTCTAGATTTGTTAGTAGGTCATCTACCACTAATGACCAGAGAAGAGGCGGTAGAACGGCTCCTTGTGGACACCCTTTAACTACTTTCACAGATATAGACGCACTATCAAGCTCTGCAGATACTTCACGTTGTGATAGCATTTTATTAATCCATTTTACGATACATATGTCAAAATCATGTTTTAACATTGTTCTCGTCAAAGATTTGTGCGAGGCGTTGTCAAATGCTCCTTCTATATCAAGAAAAGTTGCAAGCAAAATCTCTTTTGCTTCATATGTTTTTTTTTTATTTTAGAAACAGGTGTATGTAATGCTGTTACAGTTGATTTCCCAGTTTTATATGCAAACTGGCACCTGTTCAAGGGAATATTTTTCAACTTTTTGCAGTCTTGCAACCACAGGAGTGTTTTCAATATTTTCACATGTACGCCTCCAGTTCAAACGTTTAGATTTTCGTATTTATTTGTTGTATTCTGTTATAACAACTCTATATTGATCCCATTTGATGGTTCTCTTTGCTCTATTCAATAATTTTCTAGTCTTTTTCCTGAGAATTTCTAAGCGTTTATTCCACCAAGATACAGCTCCACTAATGGAACGCAAGGTAACTGGACAGCTCGCATGTAAAGCCTGTAAAATCGACTGTGATAGGTTTATTTTGACCCTTAATCACACTATATATTACCGTACTTTACGTTAAACATACTTGAACATGTTTTTAAATATTCGTAGGAACGCAAAGAAAAAGTCGACGAAAAGAGTTTCTCAATGTTACTTAGGACCTAATGCATTGTTCAGTTTGATTTTTGCTTCAGTTAATTAAGATGGCAAAAATAAAAAAAAAACAATAGGAGCAATCCCAATATTTTTTGCGCATCACGAACATCCGCAAAGGCCATTCGAAAGATAGCAGCAAGGGGGCGACCCCAGGGTAGTGGTTAGTATTCATACTTCTTCGCCAAAGTCACGAGTTCAAATCTCACCCCCGGACACGTTACAAAAATACCCAAAAGGTGTCTGAGTGACAACGACGGGAGACGAACCAGGCCAAGGCTGAAAATCTCGATAATAAAGGAATAAAAAAAAATCACAGCGAGCCGCGCTGTTGAACTGACGTATCTTATTTTTTCTCCGTCGATCTCAAACATTTTGTTCAGTATTCGATACAAAATAATCAAATCAAACATTGAATCATTGATTGAAAGTGAACCGGAAGTGAGTGTGTGGAAGTGAGTAGTTCCAGCGAAACTGGTGTTTCGTAAAGTGTGTTTACTTTTGTTTCGGTTATGAGGAACCACGCCACCAGGATACCATTCGCGAAGCTATGTTGGGACGGCACTGCATTGGAAGTCAAATCAATAACGAAGCTACCCGAGCAGGAGACAACAACATATGAATACCTAATTTTGATCTTGATAACTGGCCTTGGTATTAAAGAGCTCAGATTAAGAGGTAAAATATTTATACAAAATAAAATTGCAAGTAGAATTTATCTCGAATAACAAAACTTGTTGATCCGGATACCTGGGAATACGTGAGAAGTACGATTTTGGTATTGTTTACCTCAATTTGGTATTTACATAACATTGTGGGAACAATTTTATGGTATTATTCTCAGGTATTTTACCTCTTAATCTGAGCTCTTAAATACCAAAGCCAGTTATCAATTTATTCGTTCCTGCTCGGGTAGTGTTGCACCTAAAGAGACCGTACATGTGGTGGCGTCCATAAGGAACCCAAATATATGAGTTGGAAAGAAATGTTTGACATCTTTTGTTACATTTCAGCGGCAGTGATTTACAATTCGGGTGAACTCTTTTCAATATGTCATCCTGTTGGTCAAATTCAATATGTTGTTTCTTAAGTAACGGATTGACTGTTCTAGTTTTGGATAGGTTTTGTGCGTTGTTGGAGGCTGTAATTGCTCAAATGCAATAAAGATCCTAAACTACATTTAGCTTAAAATAGCGATAATGTTTTACCCTCGACGTGGCTTAATAGCTCAGTGGTTATCCGTTCTCCTTACTGAGCAGATAGTCGGGAGTTCAATTCCAGGCCCGTCCCCTTCCTTGTCATTTGTCACTTGACTCTTTCTATCATCACTAGATTTAAAATAAAAAGCAGTCTACTGAGCTTTCATTGATCGCATCACTTACAACAGTGAATCCATGATCTAAAAATAATCTGCCTCACTTATACAACTCTTTCCTTCCCTTGACAATTGTGGAGACGCAGAGGTAAACACGGTCTCTAACCAACGATTATTGTCAAACTAATCATCCTTCCCCGCTCCCCAAAGATCGTGAGGACGTGGCCGGCGCCGGCACTGATCTATAAATAGAATTAGTGAACTTGTACATTGAAGATGTAAAGCTACTCCCAAGCTCCATCTATGTAGTTCCCTGTGCAATTACACTAGTTCTGATCGGTAACGGAGTAGCAACTACGCTACGCACGGTCTTTTTTATAAAAAAGGCGATAATGTTTTACCCAGGCTCTACCTTCAAAGGAAAACATATTTTCAGACATTGTTCTCTTTTCACAGAGTAACTAATGGGGCTATGGCTAAGCCATATGGGGATAGGACTATATTTGAGTATGAGCATGAGCATGCTCAACCGCCCGAGGTTGCTACTCCGTTATAGCCAGATCAGATGTTATTGCACAGAGAACCAACAGATGATGCTTGTGACTAGCATACATCTTCAATGTTTGAAAACTGGTGATTCCAATCTAAGACAATACCGACGCCGGCCTTGCCCGAAGGCAAGTCAATAAGGAATGGGTAGAAAATGTGTTGACGTGATACTCGCTTTGAAAGAAGCTGCGAAATCTACTGCACTTCTATGAGAGATAACTGGGATGTTGGATAAAATGATTGAGCAGAGGGATTCGTTTTGGTACAAGGTGTGCTGAATTCAACTGACGTCGGCTATAAATCAGATATTTCTAGGAACTTTTTGAATAGGATGAATCTAACAATGAAATACTCTCTCCATTCCACAGTGTCTTTTACTTATTACAGCGCCATTATAAAACTTTCGAGGGATTTTTTAGTACAGATCCAAACACAACAGTGCTGGTTAGCATACTCTTCAAATAGTAGAATGAAAAACGTAAAGGTGATTGGAAAATAAATGAAAGAGAAAGTAATCAAAGAGAGTATCTCAATGTTGGATGCGCCTTTATTGAAAAAGTCCCTAGATTTAACTATGTTCCTGGTTTATTTTCTGTACAGAGATTCCCAACCAATTTGTTCAGATTTATCTTTTAAAAAATGCCCCACCTTTCTGCAGCATTTAATAGCAGCTCCAAACTGTTATTTCACGTTTTATTTTGTTTGATTTAGAATTTAATTCTACAAATACATTTGATAGTTTCTTTTTCCAGGTACTCGTGCTACTGCAAAGCAAATCATTTCCGCACTTTCTTCCTCAATACAATCTTTAAATTAAGTTTTAATAAGGCACTTTTTCAATATAGTGTAAAAAATAGACTTAGATTTACTAACATTGTAGTTTCGACTACATCCTACTTCCTGAAAATCTATCGAGAAACAATTAAATTATAAGCGTTTAACGTGTTTCAATTTTTCATTACAATCGTTTGTTATCAAATTTCCATTAGACACTCTACCATCGCCGTAAGAAAAAGTGTAAATCGAGCACTGTAGTTATTATGAGGTATGAACGGCTAAAAGAATTCCATGACAAGAGTTACACGATTTGAATTGAAAAAAAAACTAATAAAATACAGTATTAGAGAAAGTTTTTCCACCCCAACCGACAAATAGCAAGTTTACTGTTGTGCGGTTGAAAAGTGAGCTGCTAATATAGAACTGTTTATACAATTTATGCAGTTTTATGTGCTTATTAATTTGCCATCGAATTGACACGATTTTTTTTTTCTTTTGAAAAACTATTGGGCGATCAATTTTTTGATAAAAAAAAAAAACAAAACAAAAGTTAATCCACCTGAACATAATAATTGATATTTTAATTGGAATTACGCGGTACCTGTCGCTTTATCAAATGTAACCATTGCAAACAGCGCACATTACGTCGTAAGGTGTAAAGTTTTCATTATTTCACTTAAAAAAACCTAAACCACCTAAAAACCCACAAATCTCGTGAAGTGTCCGTAAACTGATAATAGAACCTCACCAGTCCGGTAAAATCTACAGTAAAATTGCTGATACTGTACTAGTTCGATTGCTAAAATAGTTCAAAGGTACAACAATGCAGTTCCATCTCACCAGCGGCACGATCAGGATGGGCTATCGTAATCAAAGTTAAGCAAAACCGAGGCTTATCAGTTCCCAAAGTTGCAAAACAAATCGGAAATGAGTTTTCAATTCAACTGATACCTCAAACAGCAAGAAATCGGCTTCATGAACATGGTCTTAAGGACAGCCGGGCACTTAAGAAGCCATGGCTATCCACGAAAATTAAAAAAAAAACGAATATTGGAGAGTTCGAGCTGTTTAGTGGAATACCTGTTACTAGGTAATAAGAAGAAAGAATAGTAAATTCCAGTTAATTCCAACTACCTTTATTGTAACTAGAAATTAGAAGAAAAATAGTATTTTCCATTCAATTCCAACTACCTTTGCTTATCTTGACAGATACGCGTATTTCGTCTACTATGTGCAGACTTCATCAATATCGTGTACTAATAACTCGACTGGAGTACACGACACTGAATACGACTTTAGTAAGCACAACTACAGATTTCATGGACAATTGATGACTGGAAGAAGATCATATGGTCGGATGACGCTAAAATAATGCTTTTTTGGGTCTGATGGTATCACAAGAAAGTGGCGGAAGACCGGTGAAAGCTTGATAAAGGAGTGATTAAGGCCAACAGTCAAATATGGTGGAGGTAAATTCTTGCAACATCAGTAATTGTCAAATAACTTACCCAGAATTTTCATTGTCTCGATCAGTGTTGGTGACTGCCGAAAAAATCAGTGAAAATTATTTATTCTTATCCGTGCTTGAAACAACCGTATCGATGATTGTATTGGTAAAGGCATCATACGCAGGAGCTCAGAGAGTGAACAAGATTATACGTTTTGAAGATTACTTCATTCCACCACGCAAGTCGAATGGACAACAGCTCTGCCTACTTGTGATTCACTCTTCGTTGATTGAGTGGCTATGGAAATACGACCTAGTAGGATCACCAGATGATAATGTTCGGAGACGAGAGATGATAGCATTCATTTGAACAGAATCTTTCATTGTCTTTTGGTTCGAATGACAGTGTTGGAAGTTTTGTTCAGTATGTACCGTCTAGGAAAAATCGACCTACTCGATTGATTTTTTTAATTTCTCTGTCACAGGTAGCCGATAAGTTGTGACAATTTTTCAGGACTATTGACACAATATGTTATGTTAATGTTAATACCTTATGAATTTTATATCACATAACATGTGAGACAAACCGTTATCGAGATTTCAGATGAAAGGGGTATAGAGGTTAATTATAGAAGTCCAGTCGAGCAACTCGACTCGACACTTGCCACTGTCTAGTCGAGTAAAAATGCACATTACAGAAACCGACTGAAACTGATCGAGTCGATAACGGAGGTCAACTGTTAACTATAATGTTGAAACTTGTCCAAATGTATTTGAAATATTACATCATGCAGTAATTCGGGACTTTCATCAATTTAGCTGTCATTTTTGGAGAGCTGAAGAGCAGGTATTGACATTTTTCACTCTTGTTTTGTGAATTTCTCTAATGTTTTTGTTAATCAGAAAAACTCGTTGGGGCGCTGTGCCAATGTTGCGATTTGAAATACCTTGCGGGGAAGTTATTAATTAATATGTGGACAAGTGTCAATATACATATTTCAAAAATGATACAGAAGAGGGGTTATTATCTAGTCATCACCAATTTATACGTGATGATACTGAAGCTATTGACAGTACTACATAATTCTTTAAACATTTAACATTAAAGGTTGCTATATGGATATGCGTTGATCGGTCTCACTTTAACGATTTTATCTTGAAGTTCTCTGACCTTCTGTTAGAGCATTCAATCTTTTTCCTTACCTTCTGGTATCCTGAGTAGGGACTTTTTCAGAATCGAGGATTTTTTTTTAAATTTTTGGAGGATTCTTTGAATTTTGGAAGAATTCTCTCAACTTTTTTGATATTGATGATTTGCTAAGCTTCTTGTTTTTTTGTATTATACTTCTCTGCTAAACTTCGGCGAAGTTTTCTTGACGATCAAATCTCTCAAACGAGGTGAGATGGAAACCAAGGGATTGTGATTCCTACATGAGGTTGTGTCCTTGCTCAAAGAACGATGGGAACGGTTGGGGAGATGGTGTTCACCATATTTTTATATGATGCCATGAGCAATGAATATCATTATGGTCAAATGAATAATGCTGCCTCTTCTTTTTGCCAGTGATTTTCCCTTGAATTTCAGGGGGGTCTTTTCTGATCTTCGACAAAGCTCTTTGCTTTCAAAACTCTGGGATGTTTTCTCCTGAACTTTAATCAAGTTTCTTCATGAACGTCTAGACAGTCACTCCTGATTTTCTTGTAAATATACATCTAACAACCCAACCTCACCTTCCAGGAACAGTTCATATTTTTTTTTGCTGAACTTAGTTACTGTCTAAACTTCTGACGAGTCCCATCCTTAACTGCAAGGAAAACCTCTCCAAAACTCTGGGAAAGTTCTCTCCAGAATTTCTTGAAAAATGTTCTTAAATTTCTTGGAAGTTTGTTCCTAAATTTCTGAACTCGGATGAGTTTGCTCCTGAATCTCTGAGAAATTCCAACTTTAGCTACTAGTAAGTATAGTATATACTTCTGAACGTTTCATCCAGTTTTTCTCAGAAGTAACTACCCAAACTTTTGGTATTCTGAGCTTCGAGCCTCATTTTGAACTTCCGAAATGTTCGATTCTGAACTTCAGGAAAGCTCTCTAGCACTTATGATTGATTACGAGCTTATTCTATTTGAACATCCAATAAGTCTCATCCTGAATTACGAGGAAAATGTTATCAAAACTATGGGAAAGTCTGCTGTAGAATTTCTAGGAGAATTCCCTTACATTTGTTGAAAGTTTCTTCCTAAATTTCTAAGAAGTACTTTTTTTGATCTTTTGGGAAGTTTTCTCCTGCCCTTATGTAAAGTTTGTTCCTGAAATTTTGAGAAAATCTTGCTCAAACTGCTAGGAAGTACCCACTATTCTTCTCGATAGTTTCTTTCTTTTCTTTGAAGAGGTTTCTTCATGAACTTTGAACTCATTCTGAAATTCTGAAATTCAGAAATGTTCTCTCGTTTGAACTTTGGGAAAGCTCTCTAGCATTTCTGGAAAGTTACATTGGGAAGTTTGTTTTGGAACTTCTGATAAGCCTTTCCCTGAACTTCAGAGAAGTTCTTTCTTGAATTTCTAGGACGTTCTGAGCTTTGTTTGTTTCTGAATTTGTGAGAAATATTAGATAACGCCCTCCTTGGTTCGTTTCTTCCTGAACTTCGGGAAAGTTTTTTTTTCCTGACGTCTGAGAAAACTCCAAAACCTCGGCAATGTTCCAAACTTCCAAGAAGTAGTCTCTCCTAAACTTCTTAATGAAGCTCTGAGAAGTCCTCTTCTGATTTTCTGGAAAGTTCTGTCCTTAACTTCTGGGAAATATGATCTTGAACTTCGAAGATGTTTGGTCCTGAATTTTTCGGAATTTTCCTTCTTGAACTGCTAAGAGCTTTTCTTTCTATGCTTCAAGAAATCTAGGACTAATATCATAAAACACTTAACTCGTGGGTCGATTCTCTTATCCTATGTGCAAATGTACTGAAATAAGGCATTTAGAAGTACCTTAGGAAAAACTCAAGGTTCTGAGATTAATTTAAAAAGCTCATCACATTTACTACTGTTCTGAGTTTCCTTCTGGGTTTGAGAGCTAATGTTAGGATCACAAACGAGAAAATGAAATTTACTTTTTTGTTATTCCGATTCAAGGTTCATTGGTGGTCCTAATCAATTAAGCTCTTGGTTCCTACCACTCTCTGTTGAGCATTAGTTTTACCTGCTCCATGCCACAAAGCCTCTTACGATATACCCATTAAATTTAATTGGTTCAATGAGCTATTCAAACTGACGGTAATTTGTTTTGTTTTTAATAAGATTAGACATTTTTTGCTAGAAGTTAATTGGTTTTCTTGTCACTTACCAGCAAAAAAAATGATTTAGTGTATTTCTTATTATACTAAACGAATTACCACGAATCGATAAAAATCGCAGATCAAATCAAACTCTTAAACGACAAAATGTGACAGATCACTCACTAGTTTCTGAGCGATCGATTGAGTCGACCAACTCGACAAAATTTCGTCGATCTCGACATCTGTTATAGCAAAATCGCTCCGTCGAGCAAAGTGACGGTCGAGAAGCATAATATCCATATTGTTGATTATCGATCGTTGAACAAACATTAGCTTATTTTCTATTTCAACAAGAATGCATAAATTTTTGTTTTCTGTCATATGAAAAATATTTTGTACCGGACAGGGAAGCCACTGCATCCGTACCAAAACAGAAAATACTAGCCTAAAGAAAAACATGTCACCTTTTTTTTAACATTTGGCGTTTCGTTACAACATATTTCCTGTTTTTCCCACTGTATATACTGGCTACACTGTGCTTTTCGGCTTCCGATCCGTTTTTGCTCTGAACGCGGTACCACACAATCACCAAGTGATTCGATCGGAAGCTTCGAGCACTAGCACACAATCGAATCAGGAAACGAAAATGAATCACTAACAGAAGCCAACGAACGAATCAATAAATTGTACAAGCAAGCAGTGATGAACACGCATACAATTGGCAGGCGAAGAAATTCATGCTATGTTCATTCAATGCGTACCCAGGCCCATCCGTTTTCGGTTTGAGAGGTGAAGCAGAACTTCTCATTGTGTGCGTCTATTGAATCAAAGAAGAGCGTGCAACGAATGATATATGATACGATTGGAACCATCCTTGGTCTCGATGACATCGTCTGGTATTGGGATGCTTGAATTCATTGACGGAATATTGTCGGAGGAAGTTTATCTGGACACATTGAAGCAAAAACCTCCCGCAACAGTCCTGAACTGAAAATGAGCCGAAGATACACATTACATCAAGATGGGGACCCCAAGAATACGTTTAAACTGGTTTGAAGTGTCCAGCGCAGTCAACTGACCTCAACAATTGGCCAACGAATTGGCAGTAGGGATATATGAACTTTTTTTTACATAAGGAGTGTATCGAAAAGTAGTTATAAACATTCGATGCGTTATTACGCATAAACTACTGTATATATTTTTAGCGTGTAAGCGCCATTTGCTTTGTTTACATGTCAAAAATGATTATTCGGTTCATTCATTTCCGTTGATAAAGTTGTATTCAAAATGTCGCGAATTGAATTTGAGACTAAAAGAAAATTCTGCACACTTGGTGCACCGAAAAGGGTGTTACTTACAACCAGATTGCGAAAAGAGTAAATGTTCACCCGGCAAGTGTAAAACGCATCATCGAAAAGTTTGGTAAGGAGTGCTCCCTCAAGGATTTACCAAGAAGTGGCCGGAAACCCGGCTCCAGCAACCCCGATTTGGACCAAAAAGTTGTGGATTATATTCAACGGAACAAATCTGCCTCTACTCGCGATCTAGCCAAGAAGTTCAGGACCAGCATCGGAATGATTCAACGAATCAAGCGCAGGAATGACTTGAAGACGTACAAAAAGCAGAAAGTGCCCAAACAAACTCCGGAACAAAAGTCTCGTGCCAAAACCAGGGCTCGAAAGCTGTACAGCTGCATTTTGGACAATGTCGACCAGTGCATTTTGATGGATGACGAAACATACGTTAAAGAAGATTCAAGAACGCTACCGGGGCCGCAGTTTTATACTAAATCTGTTGGGGAACGTGTGCCAACCGCAGATACGACTATTGCGATGGAGAAATTCGGTCAGAAGGTGCTCATTTGGCAAGCTATTTGCACATGTGGCTTGCGTTCTTCAATTTTCTATACAAAAGGAACTATAAATGCTGAGATTTATCAAAAGGAATGTTTGAAGAACAGGTTGCTACCATTGTATAGAAAGCACCAGTCCCTCCTCTCATCTGGCCAGATTTGGCATCGGCACATTACGCCAAATCCACTCTACAGTGGCTGACGGAGAATAACATCAAGTTTGTAGAAAAAGACATCAACCCACCAAACTGTCCCCAGTTGCGACCGATCGAACGCTATTGGGCAATAGTCAAGCGTATATTTAAGAAGGATGGTACAGTGTCCCAAAACATGACCGATTTTAAGAAAAATTGGGCAGCGGCATCCAGGAAGTGCACAAAGGTCACTGTGCAGAATTTGATGGCAGGTGTCAAATCAAAGGTACGGGCATTCTACAGAAATGAACATGATGACTAGTTTTTCCGTTTGGATCTTTTGTAAACATGTTAAGCTATAATAAACTGAAATAGTATCTTAATTTTAACCATGTTTTCATGCCTATTTTATTATTTGGAAGTTTATAACTACTTTTCGATACACTCCTTACTGTATTTCTTGAGGAGGAATCCACTGTGAGACATGCAGACAAAATAAACAAGCCAACATCCTTTGTAGAATTGTTGAGGTTTCCTGACGTAAATTAAAATGTTTATAGAACTTTTCTTCTATATTCATGACAGCAGGAAGTAAAATATCTTCCCTTAGCTCAGTCAGAAAATGCGGAATTAGAAAGCAACACCATGCTAGAGGTAGTTGGGGTCGATACCTGGTCTGGCCTTGGAATTTTCAGATGGGGTAAGTTTCTTGATTATCTGGGCGATTATTATTGTACGTGTTACGCAAGATATAAGTCTATACTTTGACGTTGGTATCGGAAGTTCTTAATTATTAACTGTGGAAGAACAATAAGTAAGTGTTCTTAATGTTGGTTCACAGTTATTATTTAATAGAGAAAGGGAGAAGCAATAAGCAATCATTGTGAAAGCAATAAGTTTTAAATGCTCAGAAAGCAAAAACGAAGAAAGTTATATTAATTCATATATTAACCGTGTTCATTGTGTTTCGAGGCTCTTCCCTTGGTTTAATAATTCAAATGACAACTGCAGAGAATTCTCTTCACGTACAAGTATTGGTAAAAACTCAATTGATGAAAATTTCAAATTGTTGAAGACAACAAAGGCTCTTCAAAAACTGAAATAATCTTTGAAAACTGGTGTCATTTTCTGTTACATTGTACATTTAAAAACAATCTTTTGCGCTTCTGAAATCTTATTTGTAATTGCATTCACCACTCACAGACGTCACTTGCAAAACTTTCATTATTCCCACTGCCAATTCACATCTGCAAACCATCAACTTTCAGGACAGATCTCAATTCGCCATTAGCTTCATATCCGTGTGACATACAACGCCCACAATTCCAATCTCGTGAGCCTTACGAGAAGAACACATTATCCCCCAGAAATAACACTCAGAAAGCATTCCTCTTCCCAAAAATGAGACGCTCAACAAAAGCTTCCACCCACATTCGAGAGATTAGGTCCAAACAACGTTTAATACCGTTTAAAGACGATATCGTCGTTTTTTTTCCTGCATTGCTTCTTCTTTCTTTTTCTTATTTTTCAATAAAACAACCACCACCCGAACCCTCAGAATCCACCGGGGTGAGATATGAGCGCTTCGGGGAGGAAAATTGCTACATAGAAAAGAATTTATCAATTTTTATCTCGTTCCACTACATCGCTACCTCCCGGCGAGTCGTTTGTTGTTTTCATTCCCTTGAAGCCATATCAGAACTGGGCGGGGAAAATAAAAAAAAATGGAAAAGTTTGATTGTTTCGATTTGTGCTGATCCAAGGTCCCGCCGGAGATGGCTTACAACACACATCGGTACCAAGACAGCAGCGCGGCACGGAATTCGTTATTTACAAATTGAAGTGGGAAATGATTTTGAGTGAAATCAGCAATACTCGCAGCGAAGTTGTGGAAGAAGACAAGAAGACAATGCCAAAGCGCCTTTCCAAGCAACGGCGGAGGTCCTGGCGCAGTAGGCATGTTTTGATAACATTGTGCAGCAGCGTAATGAGGGGTGGTTCCACTGTTTCTAGACAGGAGTGCGCTTCTCCTAGTTACTGGCCTGTGTCGAACAGAGAAAGCACTCAATCATAAAAGAAATCGTTAAGGATTCCCTTTACGTGGAGGAGATTGGAATTCCGTAAAAATGATTGCTAATTTATGATTGGCACATGACGAATGCTACAGGGAAGGCAGTGTGCACATCGGTAATTGACATTCGATGCGGATTAAAGTGGGCTATTGCTTTGTATTTTCAATTTTCGATCGGGTAATCCGGTCCCAGCAGACACACACGGCCGTACGATGGCGGGCTAGGGCGTTCAAGCCGAGGAAAATTGAAAAAGGCAAGAACAAAATCGAGACAGGCGATTTGCATAAATTTCACACCCCGACACCCGGACACTGATGAAGAAGAGCGCCGCGCGAGGGTATGTGGAAGTTGAAAGTCGCAACAACAACAACAACAACAACAAATACAAAAAAACCAAGCGAAAACTTTTAGCCCGAAATCCGATAAGCTGTTGCATGCCAGCTGACGACGTTCGGGAAGGAGAATTTTCCACCCCAGCTCACTTTTGCCGCATATCTGCCAATCTTGATGGCTAATGTTGAGGAATCGAAGCCAGTCCCCAAAGCCGAGGAGGAAGAGTTTAGTGAAGAAAATTCCAATCACATTTGGGTATTAGAATTGAATCCGGGATCTAGAATGCAGGACGGGACTGATTGAAAAAGAAAAAAGAAAACTTAGCGCGGCACGTTCCATCGATGTCCGATTTGCACCCCTTCTCGAATGTGGTGTGCTGTGGGATATTTATTAGACTAATAAGGGAATTTTCACTCCACTACAGACGGTGTCGATAAATATTAGCTGATGCAACAATATTTTGACTGAGCATACCAAAACATTGTACTAACCACAAACAACGTCGTCAGAAATGTGAAACAAGTCATAACATTAAATGATAATGATCATTAACTAACATTCGATAAAACGGCAGAGGATCGGATTGCTTGAATACTTTCCAGAAGAATATTTCAGCGGTAAAATTGGAAAATTATGCTCAATCGTATAATCCGAAAACGATAAACACAACATTGTTTATGGTTATAGCTTGCTAATAGCAACAAAGGCTGGAGGAACCGATGATGTAGCGATAGTGCAGTGTCGCATATGGTGGAAGGGTTTCTACTACAACGGTAGGTTTGCACGGTGTTGTTTGAACACACTTTTGCATCGGAGAATGCTGAAGCGTTGAGGTAAAAAGAGGATTGGTTGCGAATCTTCATATTCACATATCCCTACAAAGCGTACAATCAAACAATTCTTTTAGAAGTTTATTTTACAACTATTTAAAAAACATGCTCATTTTCTCATATGTTTTGAGGACCATGAAACTAGAATAATTAATTGAGATGTTTTGCCTCAAGATGTGATCAAAGTAAGCCGCGCCGAAAATCTGACATATTTTTTGGTTTTTGCTGTTTTTTGTTTTTTCTCGAAAACACAATGTTTTATACAAGGAGTGAGTCGCTTAGAACAGTGCGTATTAGAGAATTTTACACCATAACGGTACATGTGTGGCACTCTGTTGCACACTTTGTCATTTGACATTTGACATTTGTGCTTTTCGAAGATATAACTAGGCAACCCTGAAAAATTTACGTTCTAAATTGTTATGGTGTTTATTTTATTTGTTTGTTTCGTCACCCAACTGACAGAAGTATTAGCAAATAATGATCACAACCCAAGTAACAATTTCAGTTCTATTCCAGCCGTATAGCACTCCTCCCGGCTTTGTTGAAGAAACTACATTCAAAACTGTTTTGTCCACCAACACCTCCTCTATGCATCTTTAAAGCCGAAATGTGTACAAAGTGGCCCACTCTACAGATGGTTGTGAAAACAAATTAATAAAACCTTTCCAAGACCATAAAGATTTTGAAAATGTTCTAGTGAAAGATGTTATGACCACTTGGGAACCATCATAAAACCTATTGGCCGCCATCAAAACCAGTATAGGCCCGAATGGCCACAGCTGTCAAACTTCACGGCGATATCGTGGTTGGTTTTTGTTGTTCTGCTTTGTTCGATTCTCTGCTCTTCTGATTAAACAGTAAATAATGGCTAAGAAAAAAGCTCAAGTGTTGCGGGATATTATGTTTGATAGCAAAATATATAAAAAAAGTTGGGTTTTTTATAGCGTATCATGCTCCAAATCATATGCGCATTTAATTTTATGGTGAATATTGGCACGATAACAGCTGAAAATTTCTGCGTCTCTGAAATTATGCGAGTTTACAACAACAAAAACAAAATTGAAAGAAATATATTCGGTAAATTAATGAAGAAACTTCTGAAAATTGATGGTATTCAATAAAATTGTTTCGAATACCGAAATTTGTCTCAGATCTCCAGTACAATTGTATTACATTTAAAATTTGGTGTATTTATTTTTCCACATTTCAATTATTTCATACATTTCAATATGGCGATTGCAAGAAATCACAGTTTTGCCAATGAGCCAATTTATCTTACCAACGGCTACTATAAAACTATCTGGTCGCTTGGTAGCTTTTCAAAATGCCAATTAGCCGTTTAATGCATTTACTGGAGGAAAAATGGTTTTAAAATGCTTTTTCAACTTACCATAATAAGATAATTTGAATGGGTCCTAAAACGGCATTTCAAAACTGCATTTTATGAGTTTACAAAGTCAAAATAAAACCTTTGATAGGAATAAATTTAGAAGTTTAGAAGTCAAGGTTTTAAGATCGTTGTAAAGAAGCTGTGTAGGTTCTTATAAACCTGAATTAAATTTGAAACATGTTGGCATCTCTTGCTGCCATAATAAACCGAAAGTGGCTTTCATAAAACTTTAGTAAAACTTAGTAAAGCTGGATGGTTTTGGTAATGTTACTTGGGAAGTGAACATTTGAGCTACCAGTTTGTTGAGGCAAGATCTTGCGTGGAACATTGGATGAGGTTAGCGATAAAATTAATAAGTCGTGACATTATACCACTTCGAATGCTTATTTTTGAACCACATTGGAGGTGGAATATGGAACCAGAATATGTTAAATATAATAAATTCTGGGTTGGGAGGGAGCATCAGGGTATCATTCAAGCTGAAACTGGACGATTGACTCCAACTTCAACAGTTTCAGGGAAGGTGACGCGCCCTTCTTGCGGGTATTACGAATTGGTTTACTCGATTTGTTGGATCGTATCGTTGGAAGGAGATTCTTAATTTCCTGTGGATTTCGCAAAAGTGTCTCTGCTTACAGGTCCACTCCTTCGTTTTTGGCCTTTCATACATCGATATTGAAAATTCATATCGGTGGCTCAATTCGATCTTGCTATTAAGTGGAGCTGCATCCAAGCCAAGAGCTAGAAGTGATGGTGGCTACCATACATACATACATACATACAAATTGGAGGTGGATTATGGAACCATCCCATCTTTACCAGAAATATTGTGAAAAGGCAAAAATTGTGCAGCCAGTGGCTGGGTCAGCATTGAAAGGATCCGAGTGATTGAAGAAGACATGCGGATCATGACTGAGAACCTTTGTGAAGAAGCTGCATCTCCGTTAAAAGATATTAATGGAGCAACGTAAGCAGGAAACCTAGAATATCATGCACAATAAATGGATATAGTATTTTTTAATCTCACAAACGCCACATCCTTCAGAATCGCGTATTTTATGAGAAAAATATGCTGCATGTTCTTTCATAGTAAGTGTATTTGAGATTAAATTAGTCTACTTCGAACAACGGTTGTGAACAATTGAGTCGACTTTGTTGCGCATTTTTTTGCTATCCGTTAAAGCAGTTATCTATTGTTTCGATTTGCTATTGTTCGGTGGCGCGAGTGATCGATTAATAGGGGTGATCCACCCTATCCCAACTCACGATGATGCGGAAAAAAAACAGGCAGAAAACCCCTTTCTTATATGGGTGTATCATCAGCTTTGCAATTGAGCGTATTTATAAGTTTAGCATCTCACAAACGCTGATGATTCATTTTGTTAATTGAAATCGCTGTAGAACCCACGAGATCCACTACAATAAGGGATGCCATGCAAGGAAAGGGAACAGCACATCAAAAATTAAGATACACTTTTCTTATATGTCATTTATTTTCAGATCATCAATGGAATTCCCATGTTTTGTAAAATAATCTTTATTTGTATTAATCTTTGATGTAGTTTATACAAACTAATAATTCTTGTGTTTGGTATGTACAGTGATCTTTTCTATCCTTTTTTATTCCTCTTACGATTATTAAGTGCCTGATGCCTTGACTAGAAGAATCTGCTTTACACTTTTGCACCTATTACTTATTTTTCATGTATTGTAATGCGAATATTTATTTTTTTCATTTCTTTTATTATAGAAATTTAGGTGCGCATACTACTCATATATTAAGTAGGTGCGCAACTAAGTTCCCGCTGTTTAGCAATAGATGGCGCCAGTAGTAAGTGCTGGTCGAATGTTTTACATCTCAAGCGTCATAAACCAAGCTCAGACATATGGTAAACAAACCGCTTTGCCAAATCAGTGATTTTGGTTTAGTGTTATATATTTTGGTTGTTTGAAGATGTCTGATTTCGTGTCAAATAATCGTCATTTGCGGGAAGTGTTGATTTTCTTCTTTCATTCGAAGAAAACGGCGGCTGAAGCACATCGAATGTTCCAAAAAGTTTACGGTAATGCTTCTCTGAGTGAAAAAACCTGTCGTGATTGGTTTCGTCGCTTCAAAAACGGTGATTTCAGTATTGATGATCGTCCGCGTGAAAGAAGGCCAAAAAATTTCGAAGACTCTGAATTGGAGGCATTGCTCGATGAGGATCCGTGTCAAACGCAAGAAGAGCTTGGTTCAGGATTAGGAGTTTCCCGCCAAGCCGTTTCTAAGCGATTGCATGCGTTGGGAATGATTCAAAAGCAAGGAACTTGGGTTCCTTACGATTTGAAGATGTTGAGCAAAACAGAAACATTCATGGGGACTGCCCGGGCATGCTTCAACATCGTCGCCTAGGCCGAATATTCACGCTGAGAAGGTTATGCTGTGTATTTAGTGGGACCATGTTGGTGTTATTTATTATGAGCTGTTGAAACCAAACGAAACCATTACCGGGGAACGGTATCGAACTCAATTGATGCGATTGAGCCGATCACTGCACGAAAAACGGCCACAATACGAGCACAGACACGAAAAAGTGATTCTTCAGCATGACAACGTTCGACCTCACGTTGCGACACCCGTGAAAACCTACTTGGAAACGCTCAAATGGGAAGTCCTACCCCACCAGCCATATTCTCCTGATATTGCACCGTTCGATTATTACTTGTTCCGTTCGATGGCACATGGTCTCACTGGTCAGCAATTCCACTCATATGATGACATCTCAAAACTGCTTGATTCTTAAATAGCATCAAAAGACGAACAGTTCTATCGAAATGGTATTCACGTTCTACCCGAAAGATGGGAAAAAGTCGTAGCTAGTGATGGGCAATGCTTTGAATAATTCGTTTGTAACCTTTGTTTTCAAAATAAAGTTCCTTTTTCACCAAAAACAGCGAGAACTTAGTTGCGCACCTAATACCTTTTTTGGGTATTTTCGTTACTTGTCCGGGGGTGAGATTGAAACTCGTGACTTTGGCGTGAGAGGTATGGATGTTAACCACTACACCGGGGTCGCCCCCGTTACGCAAATAGACATTTTTACCAAATATGAGCTAACTTGACAAATGTAGCGCATTACTTAATCATTACTTATGTTATCAGATTTTTTGTTAATGTTATTGTTCTAATTATACTTTATAGATAATTTACGTAATTTTGCACGTCCAAGTATCCTTTAATCCTCTAATTTAGATGTTCACATGAGGCTTCAGCAGAATCTGCAGCAGACTTTCGTTATTATCAATGAAAATTCCTTGTTGGTTTATTATTCTACTTACTATTCATAGCCTCGACAGTGGAAGTTACTAATTTAATAATTTTAGCAATCAGCATTGACCAGCATTTCTAATCTAATCTAATCTCACACTAACGCAGCCAATTCTTGAAGGCATCCTGAAAAATGATGGTTTCTTGCATACATCATTTTTCTTGTCATCGGCCAGGCCAACTGCGTAGTATGTGCCGCAGAGAGGATTCCAAGAAATAGAGCGATTCCAGAAAGAACTAAAATCGCTCTACTACTCTGAATCAAGGGAAGGAAGAAAGCGTGGACCTCCCGTACCAAACGCTTCCATGTAGAGTTAAACAGTGTGATAATTTGTACTTTATCGTTGGGAGCATAGATGCTAGAAAGGTTATTTTATGCTCCTTTTGCCTGTGGGTGAACTTTTGGCATTTGAACCAATAATTGCCAAGGTTATAGCGCCTTATCTCGCTCAATGGTGGACTAAAGCTTACGGTTAAAAACGAGCTGAAAATATCATAAAAAATATTGTGAAGGGATGTTATAATATAAAATTAGAATAAAATGTGTACTGTCTGCATGTCTTTCGATTGTAGTTCTGCAGCAATATCATTGGTATTCATGGCATTATCATTGCCATGAAGGAAAAAAATAAAAAATTTCATACAATACTCGGAAATTCCATGGATTATCCAAAACTGTACACCGCACAAAGAATACTTACATTTTTCTTGGTAGGGTAAGATTTCAGCATACTAGCTTACCGGGGTCGCGCTGCCTACATTGTGTTGGTGGGACTGCCTCCTAAGGTATAGCTGACGAGATACAGCGTTTCTCACTCAGCCGCTGTTTGAGCCGCACCTCCTTGGTCGACAGACGCTCGGCACGCACCTCCTCAATCTAGCTGAAGTCAGAAGGACAACAGTGCCCAGGCTGCACTACCAGTGAAGTATGCAACCCTTAGCTGGCGGTTTTTGTCATCTGTTGACCCGTGGAAGCATGAGGTAGGAACTTGTGAGGACCAGAGCTATGTTGCGGGGACGCACGCTCCATCACATTTGGCGACTCACCATTTTGCAGCCCCAACCAGCATTGACCAGCATTTTGATAATAACTATAAACACAGACTGCATCTAATTGTATTATATTGAAAGCTTCTGACATCAACTGTTAAATATTATAGCTCCCTAGTGCCAGTAGAAAGGAAGCTTTCGTCACGTAAGCTATACATTTCAAGTTATCCAGAACATGCTATCAATTTTGCCGTATCGAACTACATACACTTGATGCATATCATACTTATTTCCTTTACATTTTCCATATTTGATATATACATTTTATTAACCTTATTATATTTAACTGATTGAAAACACTTATTTACTGGGATGGGAGGGTGCATCAGGGCATCATTGGAGACAATGGAGTAGACAGCCAACCGGAATCTACGAGGGGTTGTTTCTATCATTAATGATTGGTGCATTCCACTCAAACAGTAATGAATTTGACTCATCTTTCACAAACAAACCATCTAGTGGAAGGCTTAACTGAATTGCTTATTTTATTATTCGTTCTATTGGATCATACTGCTGGCACGAGATTCTTATTTGCCCACAGGTTTCCCATAAGTGTCTATGCTTTAGGACACCCGTAAAAACGTATATCTCTGGAAATACTTCATCAACGCGGAACATATTTCGAAGACTGATGAACGTATGTCTTTCCTTTGTTTAAAATCAACTATTGGTTAAACTACAAGATTTTAGATCGAAGATGGCGTCGAAAAAAAAGCAAGTGCAAAAAGCAATTGTGTGCGGTCGCAATGAAAACCTGGATCTAAAAACTTGCAAATAAGCTTGGTTTTCCTGCAAGCACTGTCCATAACGTTCTTAAATCTTTCGATATACGTTTGACAACAGCCAGAAACGCTGGGAGCTCAACAAAAACGGATCTCAGGAACCACCGAAAGGATGCGAAAGTGAAGCAAATATTGTAAAAGACCAAATCTTTCGGTACGTGCTGCAGCTAAAAAAATAAAAATGTCCCCAACTTTCGTGCATACTTCCAAGAGCCGGCAGGGTATGAAGTCGCTCAAGGTGAAAACTGTACCGAACCGTAATCATAAACAGAATGTGACCGCTGAAACTCGGGCTTGTTAGTTGTATCGCGAATATTTGACGAAGTTTTATTATACTCTAATTATACTGCCATGCAACGGAATGGCATAGAGGAGCATTTCAGGACGAAAAAAAGGGCAAGGTTTTCCAAAAAAATATTTGGTTTGGCAGGCAATATGCAGCAGTGGTCGAGCAAGCAAGTCACTACCGAAACGGTAAACAAGGATATATACCGTTAAGAATTCCTAACGAAGCGATTGTTACCATTCCTACGCAGCCATGACGCTCCATCGCTATTCTGGCCTGATATTGTCACGTCGACAAAGATGTTTTGGAATGGTATAAAGCGAATGGAGTCCATATTGTACCAAAAGAAGTGAATCCACCTAGCTACCCGTAGTTGCGACCTATCGAGCGGTATTAGGCTCTCGTAAATAGAGAACTCTCTCAATATAAATAACAAGCTACAACTATAGAAAAATCTTGGACAAAAGTAGCTAAATCGGTTGCAGAGAAGTGTGCATGGACCCTAATGGCTAGAGTAAACTCAGAAATTCGTAGTTTCTTCAAGCAGACTAATTTAGTAACTGTTATTAGTTTTAAGATGACTAATAATGCACAATAAAATGAATAAAAAAATGCATTTTGGATTTAACTAACTGCAAATCTGTTTTATTCCAAATATAATCCGACCAGATTTTGTCGCGAACAAGCCAAACAAGCACGGTAATGATGTCATTTTCGACCAATATCCTGGTGTGTTTTGAAATGTTGACCAATTTTCCTATAAGTACTGTGTAACTAGTTTTAACAAATTTGTAATGAATAAAGTAGGGAGCATGGATTAAGCGTAGATGTTCTACCTTTTGAATGAAATACTCATCGTCAAATTTCTGTCGGTCAGAGAGGAGATATTATTGTTGTTTCAAATATCCACTCTAAACATATCATGATCGATTTCAGAAAGTTTTGAACGGCTCCACTATATACGAATAGAAAAGAGAGACATAAGTCCTACTCCATGTATAAATAACGTATGCGTAAGCTATCGTAATATTGATGGTTTTGCTTATAGATATGAAAAAGGAGTTTTTGGAAAACCCAGAACATCTGTTGTCTGTAGCATGACCACATAATTCAGGGATGCTCAATTCAAACATTTTCTGAAAAAAGTAATGTTTAAGTATTAATATATTAATCAATCTAATCTCTAATCTCATCTAACCGTTAAGTCAAGCAAAAGCTGTGGAGAAAGGCGGAGGGTAAAGCGGCTTAATTGTTTTTGCGCCTAAAGATTGTTCGAACCGGCTTAACTATGTAGAAGCCTGTTCAAAATGGACTTTTTTTTATTCGTGTCTGAGCAGCAGCAAATCATTCATAAAGAGCACGTGAAGGTGATTATGAAAAAATAAAACATCACAACGAATCTAGATGTATTGGTCATAATGGATAACGAGACCTACTTGACGCTGAATAGTAACGACTCGCAGATATTCTATACATCACTTACCAAGGCGGTGAGCGTTGACGTCAAATATGTATCCCACTAAGTTCCCGAATAAGTGATGAGCCTCATCCCATTATGCTTAAAGATTGCTGGAGGAGATGGACCGGTACTTTTCTTCTTCTTTTATTTTTGAGAGGTACTATAACCCTTTGGGTTATTTGTGGCTGAGATGGATCGGTACACTGAAAATTTATTTTCGTAAAGTAGCTTTCACGCGTTTCGTAAACATGGATTTTGTACATAGAACAAATGTCTCGTATATTGTATGAAACATTCATAATGCTTTTTATCTGGTGAAATACACCTTTTTGTAAAATGCACGATATGAACTTCGTGATGACCAGCAAATCGCTGCTTCTCTTTTATACCGCACTCATGCACGATGGTGTTTCTGCTGGTATGGGCGGAAATAATTTATCTATCCCAAAATAAAAATCAAAGCTCTGTCGTGAGCTCTAACTTCATGCTCATTAATCAAAATTGTTCTCACGAATCAGCGTGGCCTAGTGAGATCAACCACGGATTTAGAATCGGCACTTTCCAAACATTCAGGTTCGAACCCTATGTCTGAAACAATAAAAAAACGCTGGAAAATTCCACGTGCTTGCGCTTTTTTGTCAGTTACATTTCATGTCGATAAAGTAGATCTGTCAGTCCTTCATGCAACCACCAGAGAGATGTTTCGTTTTCATTTGTGACGAAACATTCGTAGCTCTTTGCATTGTTTCCGTACAATGTACGAATGTTCCTTCTGTGTCAACAAAAGCTTCGTGCTTTTGACAGCTGCGCGTGCAATTAATTACGAATAAATCTTCATAAAAAGAACAAATCAGTTTCGTTGCTGAAAACAACGAATGGATTAGTGAGTATTACTTTCGATTTTGTAATATAAACTAAAATTAACTTTCAGTGTAGAAGGTAAACATGGTACAAAAAACCACCAACCCTCTCTATGTCCGATTGGTCTGCGACCAATAGCAAATGTTTGTGCAAACCGGAAGATCTACTCCAATAACTTACTCTTGTAGACATCCATCTTTTCACCGACCATGCTTAAGGCTCTTGTCAGCTGACCTCAGGATGCCCGGCTTTGTTATAGAGGGCCTAATGAATATGGAATTTTAGGAAAATTGGTTCCTGTGAATTATAGTTTGTATTTCTTTTATCGTCATCCGAGTTGAGTTCAATTTTTTTAAATGCATACGTTGATTTGAAAAAAGCCTAAAAATAACACTGTTTTGTTTGCCATAAAACAACATCCATCGCACAGTGGGAAACAATGGACCCAAAATCCCATTAATTTAAACGGCGCATGGTATTAGTCATAAAAATAGCTTATCTTATGGCAAAAAATGCGAAAAAACGAATGCTGTTTCTCTCGTTTAGAGTTGACCACAGTAAGTGTCCCATTTTGCCCGTTTCTCTCTTCATTTTGGATGCAAACTAGAACTATTACCCAAAAACAAAACTTGGCGCTACTATTGGTGCTCTGTAAATTTGCAGAACAAGCTGAAGAGCTGAATGGAACATTTTTTTCTTTGATCGGATGCTAGGATGTGGTCAATTTTACCCGATTTCCCCTCATTTATGCATAAACTCATAAACCAAGCTTGGTGTCACTTATATTACTCTCACCGGCACTGTACTTATGTAAATATGTCCGGAGAATGGGGTAAAATGGGTAAGTAAAGTGCAAGTGAGAGTCATTTTGCTGGGCGCCGATCTTCTAAACCGCTTGGTATATAGGTTTGTTAAATTATGTGTGGAGATCCGGTAAAATGAATCATTTTCTAAGTTCAGTCCTAAACGAAACCAACACCATCAGATACTCCGGACATTTTTAAATAAGTACAGTGCAAGTAGGGATGACCAATTGGTTAAAGTCCCCCCCAAAACAACAGCACAATAACAACAGTGCAAGTGAGAGTAATATCACTGGCGCTAATCTTCAGAACCGCATTTTACATGAATTTATCAAATTATTAGGGGAAATCGGGTAAACCCTAGCAGCACACTTGTTTCAAATCAGTTGAAATTATTTACATATTACTCAATCAAGTTACAATCAAGTTACTGCAACCAATAATGTCAGTTTTGTGTTGCTTAGGAAGTGGAAAATTTCCTGGCATCAGATCAAAGTAAAATTTGTTCCATTCAGTTCTCCAGCTTTTTGCGCAAATTTACACTGCACTTGGGTTCAATAGAGTAGCACCGAGTTGAATTATTGGGTAAAAATTCTAGCTTGCATCCAAAATAAGGGGAATATTGAGTAAAATGGGACGCATACCGTGATCAACCGTAAATGAGACCAACACGATTCGATTCCTCGCATTTTTTGCCGTAATATAAGCTAATTCTTAGGAATCCTACCCTGCGGCGTCCAAATTAATGGACTTTGGGCCCATTTTTGCCCACTCTACATCGTCTTATTTGAATATTCTAGCATTTCAAATTAAGCCTACATTATTTTTCTGCATTTCTCAATAACCACATAGAAAACAACCTTACAACGAGTTTTGAGATAATAGAATAGTACGATTCTTTAAAAGGCAATATTTGTGTAAAAAAATCAATCTATTTATTATTAGCTTAGTGGAAAAATTTGCATCATAGATTGAATGCGAACTGTCCATCGTTTGGTGCTTATACTGTATTTGAAACCCAACTTTATCTATATAATAAAAATGAGTTGGGGTTTCCTTTGTCACGATTTAACTCGCGAGCGGAAGGACCGATCAGCGTGAAATTTTGTATGCAGAGATTTTTGGGGCCGGAGAATAATCTTATGATGCTCTGAGACCTTTCCCTTTACTGCCAAGGGGGGCTCCCATACAAATGAAACACAAATTTCTACACAACTCGAGAACTAATCAAGCCAAAGAAACCAAATTTAGCATGTGTGAGTTTTTGAAGGCAAAAAAGGTTTTTATGGTTGCTTGAGAACCCTCCCCGTTATAAAAGGGGGGGCTCCCATACAAATAAAACACAATATTCTGCATAACTCGGGAACTAATCAAGCAAACGGAACGAAATTTAGCATGTGCTGGTTTTTTAGGACAAAAAATGTTTCTTTGTTGGTTTGAGACCCCCTCCCATCCAAAAAGGGGGGAGGGGGGGGCAGGTCTCCGATACAAATGAAATACACTATTCTGCATGACTCGAGAACTAATCAAGCAAATGGACCCAAATTTAGTATGTGGTGGGTTTTGAAGACAAAAGATTGTTCTATGTTGAAAGGGTTTCTGAAAGGGGGGGAACCTATTCAAATGAAACGCAAATCCTTGCATAACTCGAGAACTAATAAGAGAAATGGAACCAAATTTCGCATGTGGATGTTTTTGAAGGAGGGAAATGTTTCTATGGTGATTTAAGACTCTTCCGTCATATGAGGAGGAAGGGGGGAGGGGGTGCTCTCAAATAAATGGAACCCAGATTTCTGCATAACTAGAGAAATAATCAAGTAAATGAAACCAAATTTGGAATGGACGAGTTTTTTAAGGCATGAAATGTTTTTATGGTGGTTCAAAGCACCTCCTCCCTCTAAAAAGGGGGGCTGCTCTCATACAAATGAAACAAATTTCAACCAAACATAAGAACTATACCTACTACTTTGCAAATTTGTATTCAGTGGTTTTTGGGTCCGGGAAAGCATCTTATGATAGTAAGAGAGCCCTCCCGCTTCTAGAAAGGGTGGGTTCCCATGCCAATGAAAAACAAATTCCTGCATAACTCGAGAACTAATCAAGCAAATGGAACCAAAATTGGTATGGGTGAGTTTTTGAAGGCAAGAAATGTTTTTATGGTAATTTAAGACACTCTGAAAAGGGGGGCTACCGTAAATACGAAACACAAATTTAAACCAAACATGAGAACTATCCCTACCGCTATGCAAATTTGTATGCAGGGGTTTTTAGATCCGGGAAAGGATCTTATTATAGTTCGGCACCCCTCCCGCCTTTACAAAGGGGGGCTCTCATGCAAATGAAAAACTATTTTCTGCATAACTCAAGAACAAATCAAACAAATGGAACCAAATATGGCATGTGGAGGTTTTGTAGGCAAGAAATGTTTCTACGGTGGTTTGAGACCCCAAGCAAAAGAAACCAAATTTAGCATGTGTGAGGTTTTAAAGGCAAGAAAGGTTTCTATGATGTTTTCAGATTCCTCTTCGCCCTAAAAGGGAGGGCTCCTATACAAATGAAATATAATATTCTGTATAACTCGAGAACTAATCAAGAAAATGGAACCAAATTTGAGATATGGAGGTTTTTGAAGGAGAGAAATGTTTTTATGGTCATTGAGACTCTTCCGCCCTCTGAAGGAGGGGGGGGGGGCTCTCATACAAATGAAACGCAATTTTCTGCATAACTCGAGAACTATTCAAGTAAATGAAACCACATTTGGCATGTGGGGGTTATTGGAAACGGGATTTTTATTTATATTAAAATGGATTTCTGTCTGACTGTCTGACCGATCGGAGTGAAAATATGTTTGTAAGTATTTTGAGGCAGGGGAAGGTTCTTATGATTGTTTGAGAACGCTTCCCTCGTCCGGCTCGCATACAAATGAAACACAAATTTCTGCATAGCTTGAGAACTAATCAAGCAAATCAATCACAAATGGTATGCGGGGTTTTTTGAATGCAAGAAATGTTTCTATGGTGAATTCAAACACAAATTTCAACCAATCCTGAGAATTATCCAGGTAACTAAGCCACAAACTGTGTATTGTCTGGGTGAGAAGAATGTTCTGATAGAAGTTTGAACTCCTTATTACTAAAAAAAAACTCATTAAAAAAAAGCGTCAGTTCTATGTAATGTTCATTCATTTAGTTGCAAGCGTAGCAACGCTCGCACCGGGATCAGCTAGTATTAAATAAAGTCAGATTAACCAAATGACGCCCAAGCTCTCAGCAGCGATAGCAATATGATTCTTGAATCTAAATGTTTAACGTTCAATGCTTTCTCAACTATCTCCTTTCCTGCAGTGCTCCAAACTCGAATGGAAGATCCTCAGTTAAAATGAATCATTTCACGCACGTCTGAACAAAAGCAAAACTCCAAAACAATATTCGAAACTTTGTAGGCTTTTTCCCCCCAGCAAGGATGCGGAAAATTGATTCCATCGCTCCAGTTTTACTCATGCATGGCGAGCTCCTCCCACCATTCTGGTGGCGCATCGTCTTTTGGTAAGCCTTGCCCGGGCACCAAGTCCACAGTGGCAGGTGAAGCATAAAAAATCAATTACCACATCCAGCCGGGAAGGAGTCGGAGGAACTTTTTGCCACAACGACACACCAACTGAATTCCGCGCCGCTGTTGGTGTTTTATATGGGTTAAAGGTTCTTAAACATCGGGTATCGGCTTCCTATCGCATCGTGTCGATCTTTTCGAGCGAACGCGTGCTGCTCACACAGAGATATGACCGAGAGGAAAAGAACGTGTGGAGCATTAGATCGGTTCTGATGATTAGAGGGACCGGGAGTGGTGCCCTATGAGTATTTCGAATGCGTGTGTTGTAATGCTTGCTTCTTTTCCTTACAGGAAGCTACTCCCAGCCGGGTTCAGTTCCTGCTTGAGTGCTATTTGTTTTGATTTATGGCTTCTTTGCATTCTGGCCGTTATGATAAATGGGACAGTTGGTAGAACTCCTTTCAATTTCCGTTCGATTGGAGTGAGCAATTCAATTTCAAATTTTTACAAATTTGCTGATCCTTACATCCAATCATCGTAAATGTTGGAACTGTTAATCAAACAGTTCCAACCACAAAACTCAATTTTAATTGAAAATTTTCTCACCTCTTCCCTCATTCGTCCAGGCAACTGCTATCAGCCAGCGTTTATCTACATTCGCTTCCTTCTTGCTCAACTTCAAATGTTTACACTTGCCACTCAAACAAGCCCGTCGATTCCGGCTTCTTCGTCCTTTCCCGATTGAAGCGATGCATAAAAAAAAAACAGTGAAGGAAATACGGACGAACCAACGACGACGGAAGGAAACCATCGAATTAATCCGTAAACAAACCACTCAAATTAAAATCACCGTTCGATAAGATCGATTGCTGGTCTCGCTTCTGACGGTCGACAGGCTCGGTGATCTGGGCAGAATTGATTTCTTCGTTGTGCTGGCCGGTTTTCTTCTGCAAAGAATTATGTAAACGAATGAGTAGGACACAGGCTTGATGATAGTGGTTTCAAGCGACTGAGCAGAGAGATATTCATTTGTTTTACAAGGTTATTTTTGACCATTGAAAGAGAACTGTGCTGCATAAATATCAGGACACTTAAGCTGCTCACAATTTCAATATGCCCTGTACATAATAATTTCGTTGCATAACGATATATGCTTTTCGCTGTCATCGAATAAAGTAATTAAGCCTGAAGTAGGACACGAATTTTGAGCTTAAACTATAATATTATCCGCTGAATTATAAAAAATAATATTTATTAATAATAAAAAAATAAATCCTGACCCTCTAATCAAATCGCAACAAAATCCGGATAATTTTGAATTGTTATCCGGGCGGGCAAATTTATCTCAGTTCTCTCATTTCTTAAAAATTTAAAATTTAAAAGGTGAACAATAGATTCACTTATTAAATTAAAAAAGTAGCTTATAATGAAAATATAGGGTAGGGAACGGCTTCAGCACCCCGGGACCCAACTCCAAGCACGGGGTAAACGTTAACCTACAACGCTCATTTTTTGCAGTACACTGAAAATTTATTTTCGTAAGGAAGCTTTCACGCGTTTCGTAAACATGGATTTTGTGCAAAGAACAAATGTCTCGTATATTGTATGAAACATTCAAAATGCTCTTTATCTGGTGAAATGCTGATATGCTATGAGTCGATAAAGTAGATCTGTCAGTCTTACATGCAACCACCAGAGACACGTTTCTTTTTAATTTGTGACCAAATATTCGTAACTCTTTTTATGCTTTCGTACAATGTACGAATATTCTTTCGGTGTCAACAAAAACTTCGTGGAGTATCCCATACAAAATTTGACGCGAGTTACGGGATGTTCACAAATTGATGCCAACACGCCGCTGCTAAAAAGCAGTTAATTTCAATATCTAGAGCATTTGTTTTTACCTCAAATGCTGTAGTTTGCTGTTCAATAGATCCATTCTGCTTGCCAAGAGGATTGGAAAAAATTGGTGGGGAAATTAAACCAAATGGACATGATATCATTAACTTTACATATATTAATTAAATACAAATTCATTGTCTCTTTGTTTAATCTATAGATTTATTAGTCTACTTTAGTTAAGATTGCTTTGACATCATCTCTTCCATCTTAACCCATTGTTTCAATAGTCTCAATTCAATATTTCTCAATATCTCTTGTTCTTTTTATATTTGTTTTTAATGTCTTTCCACGATTCACTTCCTCTTAAGATATTCTTGCTGCTATTTCTCGTTTGCTTCAGTTTCATAAATGTCCATCCATTCATCGCTTGTAGCAACAGCTGGCCGCCGCTTACGACTTCTAAAGGCCGATTCAATGTCAATTCAATTAAACAACATACACAGTTGATCGAAACGTCAAACAAAAGGGTACTTATTCAACTTTCAAACGATGTATAACAAGTTATTACATTTTACCGTTTCAAACGAACTGCCGCACTTTACTTGTGATCGATGCCATCATGATCTGCACAGTCGCTGGTGACACTGTACCGGCGAACTTATTCTACTTTAAACGCTTTTGTTGTACATTTGTCACTTCTTTACCGCATCTTCAAAGTTTTCGCTTGACCATTGTCCAATATTTTTCGATCCGTCTAAGCTCAGGGAAATTCGGAGGATTAATCTCTTTGGCGCCGAAATTATTATTTTTTGCAGCATACCATTCTAGTACCACCTTAGAGTAGTGGCAGCTGGCTATATCTGGCCAAAAGATAACGTTGGTCTTGTGTTGCCGAATGAAGGGTAAAATACGCTTTTTCAGACACTCTTTAATGTAAATCTGCATGGTTTTAAGGCCGCAACTGCCGATTTCTTGCCTAATCATAAGTTTCCGAGCAAACTTATCAGCAAAACCAAGTGTATATTAGGAAGAGACATTTCCACGACCAGTTGGCAAGTAAAATTTTTGTCTGGGTATTTGTTTATAATCCATTTTGACATATGTTTCGTCATTCATTACAAAAACAGCCGTCGCATTTTGTCAAAACTCGTTCGTATAGTAATCGTACTAGCTCGTTGGTAACTATTTTTTTTCAGGGAGCGATTCAGATGTTTACTGGAGCAAAAAGACTTATTTCCTTCTCTTGAAAGGATGTTACGCACGGTGGAAAAGTCAGAGCCGTGTATATCGCCTGATCGGATACTACCGTTCAAATGCCCTCCGCTCGTTTTCAAGCTTGTATTTTTCAATTTCAGGGCCTGCCATTGCCCTATACGGAACTCTCAATACACTTTCACTTCATGTCTATTCGTTCTAGCAATAAATTACTGTCCACTCCTAGCGCTTCACATAGAGATGAGAAATTATCTGCTTCTGCAAACTTCATCAAAGATCGTCACTTCCGCGCATGGGAGAGTACAAAAAATAACAATCAAAGCGTATTTCTTTGCCCCATCACATATGGAGACACCTAGGTTGCCTTCCACGTACCTCGACACATTTCTCCTCAGCTCTTTGCCCCTAGTGCCATTTTTATGATAGATGCGCTGTGCTCTATCCATACTCAGAGTATCCTTGTAACGTTTGATTACAAGACACATTGTTGACTCTGGGAATTTTAACACTTTTGCTATTTTTGAGGCAGACCACCAAGGATGTCTGTGCACAATTCATTTTATTTTCTCAAGTCGATAAATCGAGAAAAACTTTCCACCAATTTCTTCGTCAATAAAACATCAACAAATGCTTGTCAAACGATTTTTTTTTCCAACCACCAGGGACGCGGTAGTATATTGAACCGTGCGTCCAGGTTTGCTTTGAATCGAGCTTTATCGTTTCGCCTTGGTGTTCGAATCGCTACATTTTCAATTGGTCTTGCCAAACAGCTTTAATTGGATCGAAAAAAGCTAGGTACATCCAACGGCTGCATGAAATGAGTGGCATTAGGTAAGGTTTGGGAACACTTCTCACAACGTTTGATAGACACTGTGATTTATAGGGAAACAGAACTAACTGAGGAGGCAATTCACCCGCGGCCGAACCGGAAGTTAGAACTGTGTAGTTATCTTTTTCGGAGTTTAAAGTGAGCGATTGAATATTTTTCGAGGCTTTTGCGGAGATCACCTTCTGCTTCTTAGGGACGAGACAAAATGAGAATTCATCCATATTGAAGACTCGTTCTGGATGCTCCAACACTACAAGGGCGTTAATTGATTCCAGATATTGTGTAACCGTATGGAACCATTTTCGAACGTCAACTTCGGTAACAACGCGTCGTTTCAACAAAATTGTTTGCCATCCGTTTAGATAAGTCCGGATGACGTTGCAGAAAGCACAGTCTGAATACCCTCCTTATCTCGATATCACCTTATCCTCTAGCGTACTTTTTGGGATTCCAATTTTTTTGACGAATCCACGGACCGACCGTCTGCCTTGAACCACGGTCATTGCTTGGTTTAACGCTTCCTCGAGCATTTTCTATGAAATAAATAGATAAATAATAAAGGGTGTGCTGAATCAAATTGCGACACACACAAATATTCGGCAAAATTTGCCTGTTCAACAAATCATTTCGAACTTTCAGGGAGTTAAATCAAACATGCTATAAATATGTTCCCATGTTTGTTTTATTCAATTTCAATTCTATATCTAGATACACGAACCTTCTTCTCTACACTAATCATATGGTCCTGAACAACATTTGAACCAACTTTTTTTCTGCGAGGCAATCCATTTTTTCTTCATATCTTTCTCCGATTTCACTTTTTTTAGGATGCTTCCAAAGTGCCTGCTTTATGATGGCCCAGTACTTTTCAATTGGCCGCAGCTCCGATGCGTTCGAGGGGTTGAGATGCTTCGGCACGAAATTGACCTCCTTAGCCTTGTACCACTCCAAAACCTCTTTCGAGTAATAGCACGAGGCTAAATCCGGCCAGAAAATCGTAGGACCATCGTGTGACCTCAGAAAAGGAAGGAGACGCGTTTGAAGGCATTCCTTTTGGTATACCTGCCCATTGACCGGTTGTCACAAATGGGAGTGCCTTCCACACGAGCAAATTAATTGCCAAATCATATATTTTTTTGGCAGACTTTGACATTTTCTGCTTTCTAACGTCCTCAGAGATATTGAATTTATGATGAGCAGTGAAAAACTACGAAACCGCATTGTCTCATCAGGCAATAACGAGGCAATTTGGTTTCGTCAACATCTGGGTGTAGAGCTTCCGTGCACGAGTTTTACCTACTGTATTCTGCCGTTCATCGCGATTAGGCGCCTTAAGGACTTTGTACGTGTGTAGTCCTTCACGTTTTTTCGCATCTTCTACGAAAGGTTTGGTTAAATTCAGTTTCGAACTGAACTGTTGAGATTCCTCTTGAAAGCTTGAACTACCCGCTTATGATCCTAAATACTATACGGAGATCCATATTTGCCACTTTTTTTCTCTCTGATCGATCGTCAAACGTTCGGTGTACTGGTTTAAAACACGAGACACCGTACCATTTCATGTTCCTGCTGATGGCACGATGAGAAAGATACGGATTTTCGAGGTACGTGCCCAAAAATTTCTTTGCGCCGCTGCTGTTCTTCCGATTCCATCTTCGCAGCGATTGTACATCTGCTAGTGAAACTTACACAGTGTAAGCAAATACACATTGAACTATTGCCACCCAAAATTTTCATAGAAAAACCCCAACGAGTGAAAAGTTACAACCACTTAAAAATGGTGCAATATTAGTCCGTACAACCTTGAGGCACAGACAAACAGACGTGACACTAAGAATAAATTTCCTTACAAAACATCGTCATAAATTTAAATTTAGATACTAGCGCTATCTGACGGCCGCTCTGCTCTTTTCAGTGCCAACCATGTTTGATTGTCTTGCTTGCCAACGAGCGCGCCCCTGACTTGACTGTCAATTATTTGTTTTGAAGCAAGCGAAGGGGAAAATTGGTGGAAAGTTAGTAAAAACCAGTATGTTCAGTGTAGTTTGGAAATTATTCGGGTAGATTAAGAACTTTCATCCGTTGCACGTAGCAAAACGTCACTGGCCCAGTGAGGTATGCTCCAGAAGAAAATTTCTATATCGCTAAATTATACCGGCGTCCTTTTGGTTTCCTGGTGGAGTTCAGTAAGCTGTTATGCAGAACCGGGTTCTTTCGCACAAGCTCACTGCCTCCATCAAATTCCACCACAAGCTCCCTTGACTGGCTCACTGACTCACTGCGCGCATCTACTTGATGCCAAAATTGAATTCTATGAAATACAGTGCGCGAAATAATTATACCGTATAAATAAAGCTAGATTTGATTCGTTATTTTGCAGGATTGTTTTCAATGCTCAATTGAGGTATTTCGTATTACAGTGTATCCGCCAGCTAGGGGCACCGGATTTTTTTTCGTTTACGCGCTCACACAAGCAGCAGTTTGACTTAGAATTTTTCAAGTTCCCATCCCAAAAGGAAATAAATAAAGCGTACATCGATCTCATACACCTGGTGTGTGATTGTAAGTAAATTATTCATCGGGATGAGCAATGGTATCAGAAGATAGATAACTAACTGTGATTCTAGCATATTGATTTTGTAATTTCAAATTTATTTCCTAGGCTTTTTCGTAAAAATGCCGAGGGGAAAAGAATTGTCGTCTGAAGAACGGACAAAAATTACGACTTACAGAAAATCTGGACTCTCTATTCGTCGAATTGCTCAGAAGGTCAACCGGAATAAAAGTACGATCGTCAACTTTCTCAAAGATCCGAAAAAGTATGGTACAAACAAACGCAGCGGTCTACGCTGTCTGCCTGAGGAAAACGCGAGGTATGGCGATTGGCCGTCAAAAGAAACTTGAGTGCAGGTCAAATCAAGTCTGAAATGTCTCTCCCGTTGACCAACAGGAGAATTCTGCAAGTTCTGAAGGAAAATCCCAACATCCAATATCAACAAAGAGTGAAAACACCAAAGCTTCTTCCTCGACATAAGGCTGCAAGGTTGGAATTCGCTGAGCAACACGCGTTTTGGCTAGATGAGTGGAAATCTGTCAGCTTTTCGGACGAGAAGAAGTTCAATTTGGACGGACCTGATGGATGCCAGATGTATTGAAGGGATATTCGCCGAAATCCTGAGACGCGTCACGCAAGGAACTTTTAGGGTGGTTCAATCATGATTTGGGCCGCCTTTGGATATCGCAGAAAAACCCCAATATGCATTATTTCACACAAAATGAATTCCGGGAAGTACAAAGACCTTATTGAGAACGTCCTGATCGACTTTGACGATAATTTGTGGGGTGAACACTGGATTTTTCAGCAGGATAATGCTGCAATATACTCTTTCAAACGAACAAAATCCTTTCTAGCGTTAAGAAACATCGATGTTATGGAGTGGCCGGCTATAAGTCCTGATCTGAACCAAATAGAGAATATTTGGGGACTCTTGTCAGCAAGAGTTTATGCAAATGGACGGCAGTTTGACACACTATTGCAACTCAAAACAGCTGTTCAAGAAGAATTGGCAAATTTCAACATCGCTGTACTGCAGTCATTGGGTGACTCACTGCCACAACGTCTCGCAGATGTTATTACAGCTCGAGGAGGAAGAACGAAGTATTAAATCTATCATACAGGTAAAGTTGAAGAGAAAAATCAAATCAATCAGATTTGTACGGTACAATTATTTCTGATGAACAATGCATAAATCTATGAATCAAACTATCAGAGGTAGAGCAATAAAGTTGAATGAACACTCGTTTTGTTTGTTTTAGTTCAAGGTTTATAAAAATATCCAACTCACTTCGAAGAAGGCATCTAAAGAGTTAAACGTCGAATTTTCACGTGTACGCTATATTTATTTTGCACACTTTAATAATATTAATCTCAAAAAATTTCATACCTTTTCACGTCACGGGGAAAACAAAAGAAGGATTTTCCGCAGTTTTTACCTTCCCGATAAAAGCAAAATAAAAATTCACATTTGCTGCCCATGGTTTGGCGAAAACAAAAAACAAAACATTTCCGAACACACTCACACTTGCAAGTGATGCTAGTGCAAGGAAAGCATCAAAACCTCATAATTGTCAATGCGAGCGCTGTGGGTGGTGGCTAGGCCAACTATTTGTATTCAAACTAATCGTTTTTCAACGTAGGACTACGCTTCTCTTTTCTATACCGGGTGGTATTCCAAAGCTTTAAAAAATGAAAGCGCTACGCAAAAGTGAAAGGTTTTTGAACGCTTATACCACTCGTTCGACTTAACAGAATGACTTCATTCATACGCCATTTGATCAGAAATACTCACATTATTTTTGCATTGAAATTTGAAAGAAGTTCAAGTAGTATAAGTAGTTCAATTTTTCAATTTTATGAACTACTTTTGCTGTCATACAAATTTGTATATCAACAGGTTGAAAAATGTGTTTCCCTAACACGGTCGTAGGCAACGGGCAACGTCCCTTCTTATTAACTTAGCTTTGTTCTGCATTTTCGTTACTCCTTTCTTTCTTGGCTATGCTATCTACACTGGTTGTGGTATGGGAGACAAAGCAATGCTCGATACTTAACGGATGAATTCTCGGGTTTTTTTCATTAAGGCAAAGCTAACTTTGAGAGATTATCTCAGGTTCGCCCTCTTTCATTTATTACAGTGCCGCTATAAAACTTTCGAGGGATCTTTCAGTACAGATCGAAACACAACAGTTCTGGCTTGTATACACTACAAATAGTAGACTGAAAAACGTAAAGGTGGTAGGAATATGAATGAAAGAGAAAGTAATCAAAGAGAGTCTCGCAATGTTAGATTCGCCCTAATGAAAAAAAAAACCCTAGAATTATTTTGCAACGCGTTATACAGGGTGGCCACAGACTCGGAAAAATCGGGAAATGCGGGAAAAATGCGGGAATCCAAAATAATCGGAAAATATGCGGGAAAAAGGCGGGAACTTCAAAAGTCATCGGGAATTTTTGTCATATGGAAGGAACCATACTCTCACCTTTTTCAAATAATTTGAGTAGCGTTTTTGTCATTTACTTGGTCCACCGATCTCATTGTTCAACCTGTTCAAAACGTACCGCTTAGCATCTTCAGCGGTGGTCTATTTTAGCATCTTTATAGTTGATTTGAATCAGCAAACTAAAAAATAGCCAGCTAAAACAGACCAACTTTGCGTTCCCCGCACCGTGTAGTATTTATTGTTGTTAAACCCACCAACACCTATCATCTTGTCAACCATACGATATTCAGAGATCAGAAGTATTGTTTTTTCAGAGACCGAGGATTTTCGCAAACTTTTTACTATGGATTGGTTTGGTGGTGGTGGTGTGTGAACGTCAGCGCATCTCATTTAAACGATATTAGATAGTGCTGATAGTGATAGATAGCGCCACGCCTAACCTATGACAAGAATGCACTTTCTGCGACGCTTCAACATGACATGGGATATGATCCTAGACATAATGCGACAACTAGAGTCAACTGATGACTTTTTCCAGCTATTGCGATGCAACTGGATATGTTGGCCTTAGTGTTACATAGGTGCACTGCAGCCTAACGGATGCTGGCGTATGTCCTCAGCTAGTTCTCTCGACGAAAACTTCGGAGGTTGAGTGACCCTGAAGGATTTTTGCAACTGCCCTTAAGACTTTATTAACGAAATCGCTACTGTAAATTAGAAAAAGCGTTTGAGTGCACTTATAAACTCAGGAAAGTTATCTCGGTATACTTTTTCGATTTGACTTAGAATTTCCCGAAGTTTAACTGCTCTCCCTGATGTCAAAGGAACATACCATAACATTAGGGAACTTTCAAGAAAATCGGGAGCTTTCAAGAAATGAAGGGTTCTTCCTAGAAGTTCATACAACATTCCTGAAATTCAGATTGTTTCCTAGAAATTCAGGGAATTGTCCACAAATTCAAGGAGCTTACCACGAGTTCAGGGAATTTCCCAAAAGTTAAGGGTTCGTCACAGAAATTCAGGTAACTATCCAGAAATTCAGAGGGCTTCCTGAAGCAAAGAAAACTTATCAGACTATTTTGGGTATTTTTCAGAAGTTCATAGAACTACTGAAGATGTTCAGGGAACTTCCCAAAAATTCAAGGAGCTTTCCAGAAAATAAGAGAACTTCCAATAGAGAACAGTCAAGAAATTCACGAAGCATTTCAACAGTTTGCGGATCTTCCTAGAGGTTTAGTGAACTTCTTAGAATTTCATGAAACTTGCTAGACATGTACAGAACTTCTTATAAGTTCAGTGAACATGTAGGAGTTCAAGAGACTTCCTTGAAGTTCAGAACTTTAGGAAATACTCACAAAGATCATGGAACTCCTCCAAAGATCAGGTAACTCTCCAAAAGGTCAGCAAACATCTCAGACGTTCAGAGAACGTCCCAAAAATTCAGAAAATTTCCCAGAAGTTCAGGGAACTTTCCAGAAGCTCGAAAAAACTCACGGATGCTAATGTAGTAATTGTAGGATGTAGGATTCAGCAATTCAGGAAATTTCTCAGTAGTCCTGCGTTCTTCCAAGAATTCCCAAGATCGGGGAACTTTCCAGAATTTCAGAAAACGTCCCAGATAAACAAGAAACTGGATTTTTTGAGCATTCGAAAAGTTTAGGAAACATTCAAAGTATTTTTCCATAAGTTTGGGGAGCTTCCTAGAACTTCATGGATCTTTCCAGAAACTTTCCAATCGTTACGAAAACATCCCAAAAGTTCAGGGTATTTAATTTTTAAGAAGAACTTCAACTTCTTACTACTCGATAATTGTTCGAACCCAACCAAAATGAGAATAAAGAAACCAACTACTTTTTAAACAATTTCAAAGAATTTCCACCTATTCACAATCTTGGAGATCATATAAAGTTTTTGTACGGTTTAACAACATCTCGTTAACGCTAACTATTCCACAGAAATTCCACGGCTTCCAAGATTTTTTTTTCAATTTCTCGTAAGTTAATTATATATGTGTGATTTTCTGCTTTTTATCACAGAATACGTACCTGCTGGAAGTTAAAACAACTTCTGGGAAGAGAAATCTGATATTCTTAGTTCCCGTCATTTCCAGAAAGTTGTTTCTATTCCACGGATGATCAGCAAACTTTTTGAAAGTTCATCCAAGTTTCCAGAAACGTTAATAATTTTTCGGCAATTCAATGAACTTCTCTGAAGTTTCACCATTTCTCTTCTCGAAAGACAGCGAGCAAACTTCATGATTATCTGGAAACTTCCAATTATTTTATTCAACTGCCGAAAAGTTCAATGGTATGTTCATTATAGATATTTCTACCCAATCTTCATAGATATTCCGAAGTTCATTAAATTAAATTTTTAAAGAGTGCGTTCTGTAAGAAACTTAGAAGCTTATATAAGTTCATAAATGATGCAAAATAGATTCGGTATAAAACAAAATTTACAAACACCATCGATGCAGCGATTTTTTTGCGTTTGGTCTAAACAAATAAATCCAAACCACGATTTGAACCACCGTTGAAGATGCCCTTAGAAGATCTGGCTACACGGCTGTAACAGGTGAGGCCAGAAATGAACTTGTCTTTCATGTGGTGGCGAATATGTTTGAAGTTTGGCGAATTGCGTTTGTAAGAGTGTTAACACATGGTGAAAGAAGAATTTGGGCAGCTGTGCTCAATGCCGTCTGACATTGTTTGCCGGATTCCAGAGAAAAGAAAATGGTTTGGACAAATTTAGGCTAGAACCAAGAAGGAACTACCAAATTTGACAACATTTGTAGAAAATTGGCTCATCCTGTCGCACAAAAAGGCTATTGAGCAACAATAAAAAAAACATAATAATTGCAAAGAGTGGGATTTTAACAGTTGATAGATTAAACAACTTTCTATGTACCCAAACACTCAAATTACCTCCTTGAACAATTATCAACCGTATGGTATGTGGGTATTACTTGAATAATACCATTATTACTATATACCAACGCGGTCCTACGAGAATCTCGCGGTTATATCCCTGATCTTACCTACCTTTAACTTTTTAGGTGGACGATGGGCATCAATTAGAGTGTTACGTCTGTTTGTCTGTGCCAACAGCTATAAGTCACTCTCTATTAAGTGGTTCCGGATCCGGATTTAAAAACAGCTTGACATTTTGGTTGAAAATCTGGACTGTGATCAGTGATCATCAAAATACAACCTATTTCAACTAATTATTAAATGACACTCCTTAAACTAACTAAAATTCACTTTTTCCATCAGTACAAAGTTACAGCAATTGCTCGTCTTATGATTGAAAGCACGGAAAACGGTAAATTTTGAAAGGACTATTTTTTAATAGGTAATTCGCTAACACTCGCCGGAAAAAGACACTGTTTGACAGTACCCGGCACGTTTGGCTTTTTCTAAACTTTATGTGATGGCCTACTACGACAATTATGATTTGAAAACGATCTTTGATATATTTGTAAAGATCCTGTTTGTAATTGCATCTCAAAACATGTATGAATTACCTTCTAATTGTTATATAAATTGGTGGAGGTATCCAGATATTGATACCGTGCTGGATTTAGATGCAGTTCATCAGAATGAATTATTCATTAAGTCTCAAACAATATTGACATACAGGATATATTATAAGAATAATTGTCTTTAATTTCGAATATGTACTAGCTAAGACAATTAATACCAGCTTATAATTACTTCATTTTCATGTCCAGTCTTTGACAGTGCTCGGCAGCAATTACTACAAAACATTGCGTAATTTTCCTTCATATAACCTCACTTCCGAAACCCAACTTCCCAAAGATCCCAATGAGCTGATCTGGACGCATCAACCTCATCAAGTTTGCTGATTGCTATGCATAGATCCATTCCCCATTTACTATTTCCGACTCCCGTACCCGCCGCCTTCCAACGGCAGCAAACCCCCGGCCTCAGCTCCGCGACCCATTCGTCAATCATTTTTACGATCCCATTAGAACGTGAACGATACTTCGTTCTCCGTTCGGCATCTAATTCCATATCCAAGAACCGCCGAGCGTGTTCGCCGTTGTTGTCGTTTTCCGATGAACAAAAATAGAGAACGAACATGAAGAGGAAAGAAGAAAAAAAAGGTGAAATCAACAAAATAATAACAAGCAGCATAAAACGAGCCGAAATGGTCCCGAACAACATCAATTTCCATATCCCACTGCCGGCCCGTATCGTTTGGGCAAACTCGGGAGGAGTTCTTACCGACACAGAAGGGTGCCAAGTGAAAGTGAACAAAAACAAGACCAGGTCGTCGTTTCTGTCGAGGTTGCTATAAGATTTTAGTGTTAATAATTTATTTTTATGATCAAGAGTCCTTCTTTGCTGTGCGCTGTTACTTTCACACTATTGTCGTTTCAGGACTCGCTGAGTCGGCAGCACGGATCTCCCCGCGAACTGAGATTTAGGCTTGTTCAAAATTGAGTACTGTCCCTGAATACTCAGAAAAATGTGAACCAGTCAAACGCGTGCGATGTATTTCCCTCCTTCCCGTTCCTCAGCTGTGAAGTAAACTGGAAACGTAATCGAGAAAACACAATTTTGAATGTGATTGTTGTACAACAAACTGACGCGACGCAATGCAACAATGATGGGGGGCAGGAACCCTCCGGATCAACCCAGGGAGCAAATGAGAACGAGAGGGGCTAAATTAAATGCCTCTCTATATCATTTCCTCTCCCCCTTTGCACCGTCATCCGATGAACGTTCAAGTTGCTGATAAATTTCCTCGCTGTAGACGTAGTTTCTCGTGGAGAAAAACCCCGAGGGGGTGATATTTGGCTAGTTATCAAGTTCTTATCTTTGCTCCCATTTTCTTACAATGGTTCATTTCCGACGTTCTTCTTAAAGCCATTGGAAGCTCTGTTGAATTCAGTTTTCGGCCAATTTTTGCTGGAAAAACTTCTCGTAAAGGTGTCCGTCTAGATTGAAGCGAATTTTCAAATCGAATCTGAAAATCCCCTCAGGGAGCTTCATAAACAAACAAATCATCATCGATGTCACACTTGCCAGAGCGTGTGCCATGTGCTGCAAAGCGTTGCTTCCGATAATCATAAATATTCAATCAGTGATCCATCCGCCGTTTTCGTCTCCCTGGAGAGATCCAAAGGTAGCGCACAGTCTTCTTGGGACGGTGATTTTCCAGGAACAGCACCACCAGCACAGCAAAGTGGACGGAAATGTGCAGAGACCGCGCTATTCAATCCGATTCTATTAGAATATCCCAGAAGGACAAAAGCAACAGCGCTCGAGCTGTTCAACGGAGCCGTCGTCGTCGTCGTCGTCGTCATTGCAGTCACCGTCTGTGATTCGTTGTGGTTCGTTAAGCAGGTCTAGGGGATATAAAACAAAAGCTTTATGGTGCTTTTCAAAGCACATTATGACTGGGGTTTCGTTCAAGGGTGAAAAGTATTGTCGAAGGCCAGTGGACTCGTGGGGAAACTTTCGGCAAGCAACAGTAAGCAGATGGTCAATTTGTACACTTGGTTCATGACACTTTTAGATTATCAAGTGTTGAGATTTGAGTGGGTTTTTCAAATGATAGTTGTAAATCTAATCATTTTCAAGTTAAATTTCAAAACTTGGGCTTTCATTTCAATTGCCACATGTGTAGGGTTCGTTCTATCTAAGAGTTGTTGTTTAATTTATTTGATGCAGGTTAACTTCAGAAACTATTATCAGCGAGTAAGCCTTTCCGTGTAGCTTCTAGAGCACAAATATCATATCTCATATACAACAAACAGTTATAAAGTTGCTTCTCCTTCGTTGGTTTCTTGGCATGTCACACCTAACTGAAAAGTGGGTTGTAGGACGAAAGGTTGAATGACAAATAGACAAAAGACCAAAGGTCAAATTACAAAAGTTCTAATTGCATAAGGCTGATGATAAAAGGTCGGATGATATATTAAAACGTTGAAAGAACAAAAAAACAAACCAAATTTCGTAAGCACAAAATGACTTTTGATTGAAATGTCGAATTACCCGAAAAGAAGAAGAAAATGAAAGAAGCTCTAGAGTCAGAAATCGAGATTTCCAGCCCTGGGCTGGTTCATCTCCCGTCGTAGTCTCTCAAATACCTTTTGGGTACTGATATAGTTTTTCTTTGTATTCTCCCATACGCGGAGTAACGATTTGTGATGATGTTGTTTGAGAAGGAAATAATTTCTCATCACCATGAGGCTCTAGGAGTAGACAGCACTTTTTTTGCTAGAACAAAGTTGTTAAGAGAAAGTATTGATAGTTCCGTTAGCGCACGGCAGGCTGTGAAAATTGAATAGAAGTAGTTTGAAATTGAGCAGAGGGCATTGTGAGGTAGTATTTTGAAACAAGCACACAATCTTTTGCCATGCATCCCCATGCGGAGTAGGTCATGGTAGGAACGACCCTGGCTGGCAAAAATACTTCAACTCCCTGTCACACCACCTTGTGGCAGTTGACCGGAACTGTGGCCATAGTTGAAAAAAGAAGCTTGTAGGCATATTCTTCAGTTCCTTAGTCACCTTTTTGATCAAATCATACGTCGTTTTGCCAACAAAATTATTTAAATATACTCTCCTCTTCAAATTGGCCCAGGACTTTTAATTTGGGAGGAGCTGGGGCACGTTGGGAGGGTTGGCATGCTCAGGCACCACCGGAATGTCCAACCGATCCATTTCCTTCAGTGCCCGCTTCAAGTAGTGAGCCGACACTAGATCCGGCCAATGCACCAATTCGTCATCCTTGTGATACTTTTTAATAAAGGTGGAAACCTCTGGGAGGCACTTCGCACTGAAGATTTCACCGTTCACTGCCAGTTCCATCATAAAGAAGAGATTAACTGATTGTGAGCCACAGCAACACCTTCTTTGGGAACTTCGTGAGCGGTATGTACTTCACATTGCTACTTATTTCTTTTGTCGAGGAGTTGAAGTAGCCTTTGCTGTGCAAGTCGTTGCCGTCTACCGTGAGGTACGTCTCGTCGTCCATAATGACCACTAAGTTCTGCTTTGCCGGGAAGATCTTTTTGACCAGAATCTTCATCCGTTGTTTCTGGATTTCCGATTGGTTCTCCGACACTGCTGGCTTGGACTGACGCTTCCACTTGTAGATATGCCTTCTGGCCAAATACTTCTTGACCGTTCAGCATCCATTGCACGATTTTAGCTCCGGTCCATTGCACGATTTTAGGTTAAATTGAACAGAAGTAGTTTGAAATTGAGCGTAGGGCTTTTTTGAATTTTGAGTAGAGTATTTTGAATTTCAATTTCACAGCCTGCCGAAAGCTATCGGACCTATCAATATTTTCTCCTCACATATTTGCTGTATTGCTGTACACTCTTAGGGTTACATGTTGATAAGAAGGATATTCCCAATTTCAAACATTTTAATTGATTCCGTGCTACATGCAAAAACAAAACACATGATTGGTCAAATGTAAATTAAAATTGTTGAGAAGTCTAGGCAAACGAGAAGGAAAATTTGGAAAACGTCTGCATTTATCTCAAATTGTAATAATCCGTTCACTAGCTCACAAAACATTGCGATTGGTTTAGCGAGTTGGAGATAATTAAATCATTGGACAAAGTTTCCCTTGGTTGATGCTAATCCGATAAGCTTGGACATCACTGAAAGCATACAGTTGCCAGAAAGCATGAAATGCATCCACGGACTCTTAAGTTTACCAAAGCCCTCAATCTTAACTGTAAATAATTAAGCATAGATTGTGCTCTAGAAGCTTCTTCTAGATTGATGTACATATTAGTTACAGTAATAAAATAGTTTGTAGGATGCTGTTGTAAAAATTTAACGTTTACGAAAAAAATTGCATTGAGCATCCACTGTGAACGGTTGTACCGATGCTCTATTGTGCCCTATTTTGTTATCGGGCATGGCACGCTTCGTATCAAGGTGAATCCAGATCCATTGAGCCCTATCCTACTAACATAAAACAAAACTCCTTTCTGTGACCTTTGTGGGGATACAGAGATAGACACGGGCCCTAAACAACAAAGGTTACACTAACTTTCCTTCCCTATTCATTCCTGATTGCAAGGAAGTGGCCGGCGCCGTTATTGGTTTCAACAGAAATTGAGGCACTGAAACGTGTACACTGACAATTGTGGCTTACTTTCAGCTCCATTCAGTTGATTTCTAATACATTTTCAATGATTCTGATCAATCACGCTAAACTAAGCAAAGTAAAGCTGAACAACTTGATAGAAGATCGGTTTCTAAAATGTATCAAGTTATTAAAAGCAAGTTTTGAAAGACAATTTTGATGATATAGATGCTTATTTTTTTAGTCGTCTAATCATCCTGAAAAGTTTTAAATCTTTTAAAAATAGAGAAATAACTAAGATATAAAGCAAATTACCTTTGATACACTTGAATGTGCAGTGATTTAGTCCTGATGACATTGGAATCGCTAGAAAATTAAGTGTATTAGTCCCGAAAAATGTAGGTTCATTTCAATACGAAGTGAATCATATCTGCATGCGCGACACTATGATAGGACTAGGACGTATTAATACTAAAATAGCTTTTACTAAGCATGTTATTCAAACAAAAACAAGCTACAGTGTTTTCAATTTCGTAGCTGAATAAGAAATCTGGTGGAAATATAACATAAAACGCCATGTTTGAATGGAGATACTTAAATTATCTCAACTGTTTAATTTTGTTTTATTTTTACTGCTTTCGTTTGTTTGTTGGGGGATGAATCCGGATTCACCACGAAAAACAACGTTAAGGAAGATTCAAGAGCGCTGCCTGAACGGCAGTATTATACGAAATCGGTGGACCAGGACCAGGATGACGCTGACACCGCTGACAGTGGCGATGAAAAAGTTTTGGCAGAAGGGGGTGGTCTGCAAGCTATTTGTTCCTGTGGTGTTTTTTTTTACAGAGGGTACAATAACGCCAAGGTGTACCAGGAAGAATTTTTGAAGAAGAGATTGCTGCCACTGTGCAGAAAGCATAACGCTCCTCTGCTCTTCTAATATCTGACCGGATTTGGCTTCCGCCATCTTCGCCAAGACGGTTTTACAGTGGGTGGCAAACAATAAAGTACAATTTGTGAAAAAAAACATCAATCCGCGGAACTGTCCGGATCTTCGGCCAGTTGAACGGTATTGGGCGAATATCAAGCCGCTGTTTTGGAAGTATGATGCAGTGTCCCAAAATACAGCAGCTACCAGGGAAGTCACAAAAGCAACTGTGCAGAATCTAGAGTGGTTTAACTAAAAAACAAGAATGATTTTAACTCACTCATACCAAACCACAAACGTGCACAGAGAAAAGAGAGATTATGCAAATCAATGATTTTCGACTGCCTAAAATAATCACATGTTTTGTTTTGTTAGAACTTGTTCAGTTGTGTTCAAAATGCCGTCGAAGCCAGAAGCATTACGCAAACTGAATGTACAGTTCTATCAAACGAACATAAACCACGGGAAAAAATACACTATGAACCATTTTAAAACAGAGAATGATCTAGTTTCAACCATCTATCGTTGCATCCTCAGGAACAGCTTGTAGGAGTGGTAGTGGGAGGTCGGGTAAAATACTGGAAGAGGGAGGACTAAGATTGCGTCATAGTACTTTTAACAACAAGGATTCGATAAGTCAATCTGATGGAGCAAAAAAGTTCAAAACTACGCAACCTAACATCTGCAAGATGTTGAAGAAGATAGAAATAGCCTTCCACAAGAAATTAAGAGCACCAGAATATACAGAGCAACAAATATCAACCGTAAAATCCCAATTCCGCTGGATGACCCGAAATTACACAGGAAAATGTTTTGTTTTGGATGATGAAAGCTACTTACCTCTCTAAAAAACCCACATCCCAAGAAACGATCGATATTATTATGATAATGACAGCTTCTCCGAACGTGAAATATAAGTTTAAGCATAAGTTTGAGCAGAAGGTGATGCTTTACAGTATGTAAAATAAGTATATCCACCCCTGCTTCAAATTTACAATTTTCCTGTTATCGACTCAAATATTAGTTGATAAAATGAATGCTGTTATGCGTTTGGTCCATTATATAGTTCCTATCATATACTTGACGTAATCTTGCTCTTAAAAATCTATGCCAAGAACAACAGAAAAGGGAAGTAAAACAGGCAAAAAAAGTGTATCCACCCAAACATGCTTAGTACCATTTTGCCGTGTATTGAGCGGTTCCTGTCACTTTTTCGAATGTAAACATTGCCTACAGTTATCCTTTCATAGTGTAGAAGCTTTCGTGATTCAAATTTGAGTTCTCGTGTTTCGAAATGCCTAAAAACGCACGAATTTCCTGAGTATCTGAGAACTTATCATAGAGCATCACAAGTGCGGTAAAAGCTACCGTCAAATTGCTAATATTGTTCAGATACGGTTGCCAAAATTGTTCAGAAGTACAAAAAGAGTGGTTCTTTCACACCAGAAAAGCAATCTAGGCGACCGGCGAAGACAAGTTTCCGGATGGACAGGGCTATCGTCAGAAAGGCGGAACAAGATCGAGGTTTGTCAGCTCCAAAAATTGCAAAGCAAGTTGAGAGCGAATTTTCTATCCATGTGACACCTCAAACAATCCGAAATCGATTGCACCTACAAGGTCTGAAGGGTAGAGTGGCAATTAAGAAACCATGGTTGTTAAAAAACGATTGAAGTGGGCTCGAGATCATATTACATGGACAGTCGATGATTGCAGAAAGGTCATTTGTTCAGACGAGACTAAAATAATGCTTTTTGGGTCTAATGGTATCACACGAAAATGGCGCAGAACCGGTGAAAGTCTGAAAACCCAGTGTTTAAAGCCTACAGTCAAACATGGTGGAGGTGAGTTATTGCAACATCATTAATTTTCAACTAACTTAACTTCTGTGCAGGTTCACCATGACTCTGGTTTGGGGCTCGATGGCTTCGTTTGGCGTTGGATAACTCGAATTCATTGACGAAATATTGACAAAGGAGGTTTATCTGGACATACTGAAACGAAAACTTTCATCAAGTGCACAAAAACTGAAGCTGGGCCGGAGATACACGTTCCAACAAGATCGGGATCCAAAGCACACATCGAAGCTGGTATCCGAATGGTTTAAGGAAAAGAAAATCAATGTTTTGGAGTGGCAGCACAGTCTCCTGACTTTAATCCAATAGAACATCTCTGGTCTATTTTGAAAATTAAGGTTCAGGAACACAAACCATCAAGCATTCAGCAATTACGACAAGTTGTTGTAACTGAATGGGACAAAATCGCACCAAAAACAACTGCTAAGCTTGTCCAGTCAATTCCACGACGATGTCAAGCTGTTATCGAAGCCAAGGGAGGTCACACGAAATATTGAATGATTTTCAGGATTATGGTGGATTTACTTTTTTGCATTATTTTTTATCGTTTTCTTATATATTTGGTCTCAGCCACGAACAGTTCGTGCTTTTACATCAAATTATCGTTAATTGACTTTCTTTTTATCCCTTGAAAAATAAACTTAATATTAAAAATCGTTTTTCAATGTTTTGGTGGATTATTTCAAGCAAATGTGCCAAGTGAGAATGGGAGGATAAACTTTTTTTACATACTGTATATTGCCATATTTGAGAGAGGAATTTCCAAACCATGGTTCAAGCCCAGTGATTTTGCTATTAATCAAGAAGTGTGTCAAAATCAATGTTTGGAGAAAATGTTCATCCCATTTCTTCAAACATATCATGCAGATGGAAATTACGTGTTTTGGCCAGAAATAGCATCATCGCATTACGCGAGAAAAATACAAGCCTTCTTGGAAAGTCAAAACATCCCGTACGTCCCAAAAAACCGCAATCCAACAAATATTCCGCAGTGTCGCTCGATTGAAGATTTCTTTGGATATTTTAGTTCACTGGTGTACAAAAACAATTGGAGCGGCGAAGACTGTAAACAACTGATTGAAATAATCAAAAAATGAATTCGCCAATTCTTAAAAGAAGCTGTAAAACGTTCCTGTGTAAACATCAGAACAAAGCTTTGTTGAACAGCTGATGACGATCCTATTCAAATGTTCATTAATTTTTTATAAAAGTGAATCAAATTTTCTTGATGTAGAAGGAGATGTTCGCTCATCACCATGAGGCACCAAGAGTGCACATTAATGTTTTTTGCTAGAATGATAGATATGAAGAGAAAGTGTTGAAAGTTCCGTCAGTGTGCGGCAGGTAGGAAATCAAACAGATGTTTGAAAAATTGGGCGAAAGGGCATGGGTCCAGTGGTACTCGAATCATGGACCTTTGCCTAACATCCCACTGCGGGGTAGCTCGAAGCACGGACAAGTCCGCCACCTCAACAGGTAAAAGATGATGTATGGAAAGCGCTCATGTACCACTGATGGCTTGTGATTGTTATTCTAGCGATATATTGTGTACACTCTGTTTTGATGCGCACATGGGAGAGAAACTCTCTCCTTTTTGGGTTTGTTTTGATTCGCAACGTCTGGGATCACTCCAATTTTTCTTTCTATAAACAAGTCTTTTTGTTCTGGCCCTTGAAGAAAATCCTCATTTTTTAGTTATACCCCGTTAGTGGCTGAATTCAGAACCATAATCTACACCTATCGCAAGCTTTTGACATTTTGACCCATTTTGCTGAAGACAGCATCTTTCCAGGTAATCAAGATTTCAGGATAAGGTTGCAAAGGTTTTATAAGATCTGCTATTCTAGGTGAGTCGATATTTTTCAGGGTGATCAATACTTTTTGAAGTGAGTCAACTGGTAGTGTAAATGGGAATGACATCGAATCAAAATCTCATCCTCGTGCCACATTACAAAATGAACGAATTGAGTGTTAATATTTCACCATGAACCCTGAATTGGGTGAAACGATTCAATGGAGATACCATTAGATCAAAAATCAACATAACCTTTAAGTCTATGATTTTTTTTTTAAGTTCTGCAGAAGGATTTAAATAAGAAGATGAAAATATCAATCTCTTCAGAAAAACGCTATCTCGGGTGAAACAAAATCTACAATAGCAAATTATTGCCTCTGAAACACCCAGCTAAGACAGTTTTGTTGTTTTTTATCTATTCATGACTAGTTTAAAAGCGTTTGTCCATACACTTTTCACAGTCCTAAAATTTAATTCTCCAACTCTCGAGATCGCATGGTCCAGATAGATTTAATGCAGCAATAAATTTCAATAAGTAATGCCATACTTAACCTTCTCGTCATTTTCCATGTTCGTTTGGCGTTCGTTTTTTTGTCTCAACATCCCGTCCGCACAGCAGTATAATCACACGCGATCCCGGCAGCAGCGATCCGGCAGCAAACCAGTGCAGAAGCCAAGAGATGTTGCCCGGCTTCCCCACACGAAGGAGCAGCATTAAACTTGTGCATTTAAACGCGCCTGATTTCCGAGATAAAGCGATTATGTGCTTCGGATTCATTTTTTCGCTTACCCGAGAACAATAATACCTACTGGCTCGGTCTGGGAAATGCAGTTTCCAGAAGCCCGAAAAAACCGAGCTTCAATGCATCCGAACTGGAGCGCGATTGTTCCGGGCAGCGAGCTTATCGGGAAGCTAGAATCTGGCGGCTACTTTGCAGGCTAATAAATTGTTTCATTGTTCAGTTATTCGACTATATTATAAAATGGGGGATCATTCTGGGAACTGTTCGTTAGCGTCAGCATGTGTTGTATGAGAGGAATTTTAATGAAAAAAAAAAACTTTCCACTTTCCAACAACGACGAGTCCAATAACTAACACATCCCAGCTGCGACGTAAATCTCCCATTTTCCGTTCCCTAATATAGAACACGTGTAAGCAATAAATCGCACCTCACAACTCGAATCCCCAAAACGGATTCGAGCCCCCGAAACGTCTGAAAGTAAAAGCTAGTTAATTTTTATCCTTTTAACGAGCTTTTTCTTAAGATCTGTATCGTTATGCCACCATGGTGGTCGATTCCACAGACCGGAAATAAATCCCCTTCTGCAACACGGCTGGCTACTGGGCCGACGCCCTCCTTTGCCTTTTTTGGCAGCAGCAGTCTAGTACCTTCTGAATCATTAAACAGCACACTCAAGACTGAAGCAAAGTGAGTTGTGGCCAGGAGCAGCACTTGTACTCCTTAATTACACTCCCCCCGATTCCGAAAAACAGCCATCGCGCAGCATCGTGTAATCGCCAGCACAAGTGTAATCCCCAACGCCTTGCTTCCTCGTTCGACGTGGATAAGTTTTAAGATTCTTGCTCTCTCCCTTTGAGTCTATGTAGCCATTCGCTTACAGAGGACTGGTCGTCGTCATTGCCAACGCCTCCGCCACTCCACTCCACACAGGCCGGCGGAATAAATTTAGCGTAAATTAAATTATTTCTGCATCATTAACAGTGAGAGCGAATATGTGTGGTGGCTCCTGAAGAAAGCCATCCCCGACCATAAGTGAATGTGTGAAAAGCCACACAGAAGACCGTTGCCGCCGTAATCCAACCTTCGTCCTATCGATGCCCCAGAACACACAGACACACACTAACCCTCTCTCGGTCGGTCGGTCGGTCATGTAAGATTCAACGGTGGAAAGCGATTTTCAAACTCTCCTGGTTGACTTTTCCGGGAGGAAAGGGTAAGCGATAGCCGGTAATCCTCGTGCGGAACTTTCAAGCAGGCTAAATCGACTGTAATGGTTCAATCGGGACGACTCAAAAGTGGGAAAGTTCGTTGAAAAAGATTCGTTAATATTTAATTCCGGGGTCATAAATTTTGAGCCGGATGTTTGCTCACCTTTTTTTTTATGTGGGAATAATCCATTATACGTTTGATTATTATTGCATTCCGCTTCCCCTTGGGGGAGCAGAGAAAAGTAATCTTCGAAATGTACGATTGGATGGGGATGCAGGGTGTGTCTGATAGCAGATAAGGGAGAACGTTAAACTTTCCGCACATTCACGCAGCTGAAATGATAAATGATGTGAAATGCACTGATGGGTAGCTTTGAAGGTAGAACATTATTGGGGATGAACGGTTGCAGTAATGTGTTATTTGAATCCCTTCCGCACGGTCTGTTCCTTCTTAATGAAGATATAGTGTGTATAAAAAGTATATCCACCCCCAACGCTAGTTCAGTGTTTACACGGTTGGATCACGTAACAACGTGTACAGAAAAAACCGATGTAAAACCTAATACCGCGTTATTTCAAAAAACGTCGTAAAAAAACAAGTTATTTGAAAAATCGTCGTGAAAAAACTGTCTTATTTCGAAAAACATTGTAAAAACTAATAACTGTGAAAGTGCATATGTATTGTAGCAACGCATATTGCATTGCTAAAAGACAAAATTCATGGTTATCATTAATTTATAGCTCAAACAGGATGAAAATTATCCGTTTTGATCAGCATTTGTGTATTTACAGTCAACTTTCCATATCTCGATATTGAAAGGACCATCGAGATAGGGAGAGATCGACATTCAGAACAGCAATTGACTAGCCTGCTAGAACGATCCTAGAAGCATTTCGCGTTGCAAAAGTTTTTTTTGTGTATCCCGTATCCAAGGCAAATCTCGATCGCTTGCTTACGTTGATGGAATAAATAAGTTTGGAACATACACACATACAAACCCAAAATCAAGTTCTTGTGAAACAGCGGATGTAGATTTGAAGTTCAATTAAAATGGTCTACTCCAGGATATATCGCACACTGTTTTTTTTCGAAGTTGAAGAGTTCATTAGGACATTTTATTTCTAACGACTGTTCCAGAAAGTATAATCACACCTTATTTTAACGGTCACTCTGAATATAACGAAATATTTCAACATGTTTTGGCCGCGTCCTTTTGTTTGCACATTTCTGAATGACATAGCATCAAAAAAGTGCTCAGTTTTGTATTACCTATCAAAATGCGTGGTCTTACTCCGGAACAACGAAAAAGTATCGTGGACAACTTGGGCTAAAAACATACCGGAAGCAAAAAAAAAAACCCAAAAAGAACCCAAAACATGCCGCGTCCGTGAAACCACGGGCCCGCAAACTCTACGATTCGTTATTGTGTAGAAATTATGAGTGTATAGTAATGGACGATGAAACGTATGTGAAACTAGATAACAAAACGCTTCCCGGACCACAATTCTATACTGTAAGCGAAGACTTGATTTGATTGCACTAACCGAAACTTGGCTCGATTCCTGAACGGCCTCCCCTCAAGCATTCGGGTGTGAGTATGAGGTCTTTCGCTGCGACCGAAACACCGCCTCCAGTAGACTTTCGGCTGTTACTCGAAAACAGCCGAAAGTCTACTGAGGCGATGTTCTCGTGGCAGTTCGATTCAACTTGAAGGCAAGAGTCATAGAAAATAAAGAGTGGAGCTGTGTGGAACAAGTCTGGGTCAGACCGAGTACGTGACAACGATCTAATCGAAACCGATTGCCGGTCCGTTTTCTCGATAATGGAGAATGCAACTCCTGTTGACGAGATGAGCGTCCTTGGCGACTTCAATCTAGCTGGTATATCGTGGAAAGTGTCTCACAGCGGCTTTCTCTATCCAGACCCAACACGCTCTGTATTTCACACAGGGTCAGTTAATCTTCTTGATAACTATAATGCAGCCACGCTATCTCAAATCAACCACGTTGTAAACGAGAACAACTGAAGCTTAGACCTCTGCTTTGTAAGCGCTCAGGACACCGCTCCATTCATCTCTACGGCTCCAACTCCTCTGGTAAAGCTGGCTCCTCACCACCCTCCCTTAATTGTTGCCGTGGAAGGTAACCATGTTCGAGATTTTGACGGCACTTCTGCTACTGTGTCATACGATTTTCGGAAAGCCGATCACCGTAGTATCGTCGGCGTGCTGTCTAACATAGCCTGGGAGAGCATCCTTGATCCCGAAAACGTCGATTCCGCTGCGCAAACTTTTTTACACGTCTTGGCATATGTCATTGACAGGCACGCTCCGAAGAGAATCCAGCGAATTTCGAAAACTGAAATCGACTAAGAGAGCGGCTTTGCGAAAATTCACTAAATATCGTACGCTTGCGCTGAAAAACCACTACGTCAGGCTCAATCATGAGTTCAAGCAAGTCAACCGTCGATGCTACTCGTCATATTTATGAGGGATTCAGTCCAAACTAAGGTCGCATCCGAAGTCTTTTTGAAAGCATGTAAACGAGCAGCGCAGAGAGTCTGGCGTACCATCCTCAATGGTGCTAAACGGTGAAGTCGCTTCATCCCCCCAGGAGATATGCCGCCTGTTTTCCGAAAAGTTTTCCAGTGTTTTCTCCGGTGAGAGATTGACTTATGAACACGTTACATCAGCAGCTAACAATGTGCCACTATAAGGTCAGGCACTGGGGATAATCGATATCAACGTCGACATGATTACAACCGCCGCAAAACAACTCAAGTCGTCCTTCAATCCTGGACCCGATGGTGTTCCGTCAGTAATCCTGAAGAGACACATTAGCTGCTTACTGACAACGTTGCTGCGCCTATTCAATATGTCCGTCGTAAGAGGAGTGTTCCCATCCTGCTGGAAATTTGCATATATGTTTCCGGTCCACAAGAAAGGAAGCAAAGGAGACATGAATAATTATCGTGGAATCACTTCGTTGAGCGCGATCTCGAAGCTATTTGAGTTAGTCGTCCTGGAGCCTCTACTTTCTCATTGCAAGCAATATTTGAGTTGTGATCAACATGGTTTTACTTCCGGTCGTTCAACCACCATCGTATATCACGGATAGTATGGCTGAACGAGCTCAAACTGACGTTATATATATACCGACTTGTCAGCAGCATTCGACAAGCTGAACCACGCCATTGCGATTGCGAAACTAGAAGAACTTGGGGTTAGCGGCAACTTTCTTCGATGGTTTCGCCCATATTTGACCGATCGTCAGCTGATGGTCACTATTGAGAACTGCCAATCTGACATTTATCCAGCCACGTCAGGGATACCTCAAGGAAGTCACCTGGGACCGTTGATCTTCCTACTTTATTTCAACGATGTGAATTTGGTCATCAAAGATCGACGACTATCGTAAGCAGACGGTCTTAAAATCTACTTTCGGATTCGTACTACCGATGACTCCATCTTCCTCCAACGTCAATTCGAAGCTTTCACCAGATGGTGCAATTTAAACAGAATGGTAGTTAATCCTGTGAAGTGTTCGGTAATCACGTTCTGTCGGAAGAAAGAACCGATCATATTTACCTACAGACTCGAAGGATCAACAATAGATCGTGTGAATCAAGTAAAAGATTTGGGAATTATTCTGAACTCTCAACTTTCATACAAGCAACACATCTCGTATGTGGTTGATAAGGCGTCAAGGACACTGGGCTTCATTTTCAGGATAGCATGATCTCAGACATCTACTGCCTCAAATTACTGTATTGTTTGCTGGTGCGATCCACATTAGAGTATTGAACTTCCGGTTCCTTCCGAAATACCCATTTTGTAGAATGTTTGGCAGCTTTTCACAAACCGGAAGTCGCCATCTTCGTTTCCAAAATGATGTCGTACATCATTCTACGGCCTCCACACGTCGTCTTCGTTCGAAGAATATTTACTATTTGACGCTTTTTATTGCAACATGGCGACAGACATCGATTTCTGACCGTTACACGTCGTCCTTTCCAAAACACCCATATTGTTGGATGTTTGGCAGCTTTTCACAAACCGGAAGTCGCCATCTTGGATTCCAAAATGGCGTCGGATATTGATTTCTGGCCTCTACACGTTGTCTTTGTTCCGAGAACATCCATATTGTAGACTATTTGACCATTTGTCATAAACCGGAAGTCGCCATCTTGGATTCTAAAATGGCGTCGGACATCGATTTCCAGTCTCTACACGTTGTCCCCGTTCCAAAAATACCCATATTGTAGGATATTCGGCGGCTTTGCACAAAGCGGAAGTCAGTATTTTACTTTTCACTATGGTATCGGACGTTGCATAGTATGTGAACAGTCCCTGCCAGGGCTGGCAAATGTCATTTTCGATGGAAAATGACCTACGATTTTTACCGAAATACGTTTTCTTAAAATTCTCATCGATTTTTCCGTCATGACAGCACGTGACAGTGTTTTGGCCATCGCTTCTACAAGCATGTTTATTGGTAGAATTGTGAGATTTATCACAAAACTTCAAAAACAATTTCCACTTTGTCGATAACATATTATTGCTTGGCTAATGTTATGTAAACTAGTAAGATATTTCCGAAACAAAATCGTTTGGGAAAAAATCTCAGGACCGAATGATGGTGTAAGAATGACAAGAAAGCTCATGATAGTTCGTTTCTTCTCGTTACAGTGAGAAAGCCTGTTTTGTCATCGTCACATGATGGCCGTGAGATTTACCAGCTCTGGTCCCTCCACAGCACACCATTGAAGGCGTACCGTAGCCACTGAACACCGAGGAAACTAATCTTCTTCATGACACACCAAGTATCCAATAATGTTTTTTGCGCGTTTTTTGACTTTTTCATTGTACTTATGTACATCATCAGAAAACACTTAGGCTTTTTTGGCTCTTTAACCGCGTTATTTAAAAAATCGTCGTAAAAAAACCGCATTGTTTCGAAAATCGTCGTAAAAAAAGCGCGTTATTTCAAAAATCGTAAAAAAAACCGTGTAAAAAAACTTCAGTGTATTTCGTTTCTTTTGTCCTAATATGCTTTCAATATTTTTGATGTCTTGGGCAAAACAATAATTTTCACCTAAACCTACCTAACTAAAATTCAGCGTGTACAATAAACTTCCTGTCATTTGATCATATTTAAAATATGCAAATTATTATGCTATCACCATTTATATTATTTCAGTATTTGCAACTATTTTTGAAAAAACTATCCAGAGTTATGGAAAATTTGTTTATTTCAACCAATGCAGAAATCAGGTCGTCCAATTAAAATTTCTCCACGCATTCTTAGAATTATTTTCAACATGGTAGGCCAAAACTAGCAATACTTTAATAAGAGATCAGAGTTTTGAATACAATCGAACTGTCAAAAGTAGTTCCAATCTGCACTGTTTACAATTGACAAGTACAAAAAGAAGAGGAGTATTGGAATCGCGTTGAAATAACACAAGAATATTTTTATACAGCATACACAACATGATGTATCATAATCTTTCATGTGTAATACCACCCATTGTGGCACGGACCGACAGCCATGGGCTATCCTCTCTGTCAGACTTGATAAAGTTTTAATCACCACTGATCGATAGTTAACATCATTTGTACGTTTCCACAGGGATATAAAGGATCTCCTTCCATCAACAAGATTGAAGCAATTGGTAATAAGAACGAGCTATCTATCATGAGGATGCCTCAATGCCCAATTCACTAACTGTTAGCAATGAGGAGTTGGCATTCCCACTATCCTCATCCAGAGTGCTTCAATTGGGTGCCTTGATGGTCCCACCTATTCCCATACAATATTTTTATAAAAGTGTATATATTTATGTAAATGAAAAATACTACAACCATTCATATCCATGATATATGATCTCCATTAGGTTGATCCTGAAATGCAAGAAATGTTTTAGAGTGTTCAAGTGTCGAGTTCTGTGGTTTTCATTTGTTTTCAGTGAGCGCAGCTATTCATCGAAATCTTGATCTGAGGTATCCTTAAAAAGTTTGTTAATTCTATTGAAATTTTACAATTTTACATTTATACATTTCAATTTACTGTTGCCCTGGCTTTATAACAGCAATTCACTTATTTTTATAAAGAAATCTCAAAAGAAAAAAAAACCTCTCTTGCATATTCAAACTGAGCAGATGAAAACTACACTGAAACCTCAGTAAGTCGATAAGTGCACCGAATACCGAAGTGATCCAACGTAAGTATGCAAGTTTATTCAATGTTTTTCAACTGTGCACATTTGTTTGTTCGTTAAATTTTGTGCTCAATTCGCAATATTGTTTTCCTGAACTTATCATGTTTTGTTTTCAATAAAAGGTGTCCTAATTGCATCACGGAAAATAAACGCAGTATAAAATCACACATTGGGCTTTTTCTTTTGTAAATTTTGGAAGAAGTAGTTCAGAGTGTCTTTTTTTTTGTTTTATTTTTATCGCTGTCAGTTATTGGAAAATTGGAAAAAATGGCGTCTCCCGAAAAGCAACGTCGCGAATTGATTTTGCGCAAGGACCTGAAAAATCATCAATTCTCTCATCGAGACATCGGAAAACATTTCAGAATCGTGCAGTCAACAATGAGTCGTGTGACTACGAAACTCTGAGCATCGAACGGAAGGAGCAATGTGGTCAAAATGGAAGTTCTATTAATGATCGTGTCTTGAAAGCGTTTAAGCGGAATCCGAATACATATTTTTTGTTTGTTACACGGAGGATACGTTTTTCTTTTACTATGAGACCGTGTCAAAAGAGACTAAATAGAGTTGATAAATTCACATGCATAAACATTTTAATTTGCTTTGATTTTGTTTGCATGTGTTCGTTTTTAAAACTTTGAGTATATACAACAAAAATTGTGATTTTTTTTTAAACTGCCATATAATTACTTTTTGCCCAAAACGTAAAATGTGACTAGAATTAGGTCGATAAATTGTTCTGTTCTGAAGCTTTCACCGTAAACTAACCGCGTAAAAATAAACCGTTTAAAAGCCGACCTTAGTGTGTACTTTGGTCAAGGATATGGCCAAAATGTAAAATATGTCCAAGTCTTTCGTTCAGAGAGCCAAGGACCGAGAGGGACTGCATACGTACAAAGTGCAGAAGGCTCAAAACCATGACGATTGGCAAAATACGGTGGGAGAGATATACTGACGAAGCCTCATTGTCTCATCATGGATTGTTTCGGCTGTCGGGGAACTAAACAAGATAAATTTGTGTCGACCTATCTGTGCTGCCAGCCGCACTTGCATGGCTTCGTTAGAATCAAAAACTGAATTGTGGATCAAGATGGGCAAAATAGCCTATTCTAAATCACACAGATTTCTCAAGATATGATTGCATAAACAACTGTTGCCTTTTTGCCACCTTTTCAATCTTTGGGTATATTGGGCTCTGCAAGCTGTGGTCACCCATCTGCTTTTAGTACCTGGAAGGGACTCCAGGGACCAAGGATTTGTTAGATATCACAACCATGAGTAGCGATTGATGGCTTAAATAAGTAAACTGCCTATACCCTTCCAAACGATAATGTGACCCATTAACTTCAAGGCAGCCACGAGTAATTGGCACCTACTACATTTACTAAAATCGCAAAATAAAACATTGTAAATAACAATATTGAACATCGGCTCCGTAAAGTGTAACTCACTCCTGAGCCTAACAAGTAAACGAACTTATTGCAAATAAAAGAAGTTTTGTATTGAGAATCAACAATTGATACTGTGAAATATTAAGTTTTACCATAGGCAAACATACATTTTACCTTGAACGTTTAATGGAATATAAACTTTTTGCACGAACACCAACGCCATCTGTTGGAACAATGTGACTTCTGATAAATTGAACAGCCATCGTTTGTGTGTAAATATCAAGCACCCGATAAAAAAACAAGCGTATCAAGTGACACAACTATCTAGACCGTACGTTAAGTGTTTGTTCTATGAGAACTACATGTGTGTTAAATTTATTTGTCTGCAGTTTTGAGATAAAAAATGTTTTCGTTCGTTTTCAGTGATAGATGCAGATCACCACAATCATATTTTGATAAACTTTTGCAAAATCATGAAGCTTGATATGTTAAAGTCAGCTTTTGGTTATGATTTGAATATGGTCATTTATCTGCAGAAACTCGGGATCCGAAGAGCCTCCCTAAGTAGCCAGTATTATCAGGAATCCTGAATGTCATCCGAAGATCAAGTTTTTCTAAATCATAATGTCTGATATGTCGCAACCCAAGTAGCACACTACGATCATCCTAAGTTGTAGTTACTTGATTATGACTTGCTAGTCATATATATGTTATCTTAACTGATTTGTAACAAGTGGGCTACTAGGGTAGCTAGGTTTGGGAATAGAATTGAATCTGGCCACTATGCCAGAGGAACTCAGATCCCGTAGGACCTCCATAAGTGGCCAGTATTGTCAGAAATCTTCAGAATGTCCTCCACAGACAAAGTTTTGCAAAATTATGAAGTTTGACATGTCGCAAGCCAGGATTTGAAAAAGATTTGAATATGGCCACTTTCCGGAGGAACTTGGATCCTGCAGGGCCTCGTTTGGTCAGAAATCTTCAAAATGTCTTCTGATGACTTCGTTTTGCTAAATCATAAAGTTTTATATGCGCATGCCAGGTTTCGCATCTAAAAATGAAATTTTGTGAAAAGGAAGATGCAGGCATTCAAGATGGGAGATCAAATTGAATACAACTTGTTTGGTAAATGATAACTCATTAGTAGTTTTTCATTCCCTGAATATTTCAAGAAAATCCAATTGTCGGTGAGGTATTGGTGAGTAAATATGTGTGTGCCATTTTCATCGTATAAGGAGTGTATTGAAAAGTAGTTATAAACATTCGATGCGTTATTACGCATAAACTACTGTATATATTTTTAGCGTGTAAGCGCCATTTGCTTTGTTTACATGTCAAAAATGATTATTCGGTTCATTCATTTCCGTTGATAAAGTTGTATTCAAAATGTCGCGAATTGAATTTGAGACTAAAAAGAAAATTCTGCACACTTGGTGCACCGAAAAGGGTGTTACTTACAACCAGATTGCGAAAAGAGTAAATGTTCACCCGGCAAGTGTAAAACGCATCATCGAAAAGTTTGGTAAGGAGTGCTCCCTCAAGGATTTACCAAGAAGTGGCCGGAAACCCGGCTCCAGCAACCCCGATTTGGACCAAAAAGTTGTGGATTATATTCAACGGAACAAATCTGCCTCTACTCGCGATCTAGCCAAGAAGTTCAGGACCAGCATCGGAATGATTCAACGAATCAAGCGCAGGAATGACTTGAAGACGTACAAACAGCAGAAAGTGCCCAAACAAACTCCGGAACAAAAGTCTCGTGCCAAAACCAGGGCTCGAAAGCTGTACAGCTGCATTTTGGACAATGTCGACCAGTGCATTTTGATGGATGACGAAACATACGTTAAAGAAGATTCAAGAACGCTACCGGGGCCGCAGTTTTATACTAAATCTGTTGGGGAACGTGTTCCAACCGCAGATACGATTGTTGCGATGGAGAAATTCGGTCAGAAGGTGCTCATTTGGCAAGCTATTTGCACATGTGGCTTGCGTTCTTCAATTTTCTATACAAAAGGAACTATAAATGCTGAGATTTATCAAAAGGAATGTTCGAAGAACAGGTTGCTACCATTGTATAGAAAGCACCAGTCCCCTCCTCTCTTCTGGCCAGATTTGGCATCGGCACATTACGCCAAATCCACTCTACAGTGGCTGACGGAGAATAACATCAAGTTCGTAGAAAAAGACATCAACCCACCAAACTGTCCCCAGTTGCGACCGATCGAACGCTATTGGGCAATAGTCAAGCGTATATTTAAGAAGGATGGTACAGTGTCCCAAAACATGACCGATTTTAAGAAAAATTGGGCAGCGGCATCCAGGAAGTGCACAAAGGTCACTGTGCAGAATTTGATGGCAGGTGTCAAATCAAAGGTACGGGCATTCTACAGAAATGAACATGATGACTAGTTTTTCCGTTTGGATCTTTTGTAAACATGTTAAGCTATAATAAACTGAAATAGTATGCTAATTTTAACCATGTTTTCATGCCTATTTTATTATTTGGAAGTTTATAACTACTTTTCGATACACTCCTTATATCCTCTATGTATGGAATCGAAAATTCCCAGAAGTGTTCCGACCAAGAGAGCATCGAATAATTCGTACTGTTCAACTCCAAAGCTGTTCATATTGAAGTGATTGAAGGTATATTTACAACATCCGTCAGAAGTGGTTCATTGCTTGCCAAGGCATACATCACCAGAAGCATTCGGAAAATGAAATCAATTTCTGATAGATCTATTCAATATCGTCCTATTCCATGTTGAAGCAACAAACAACCACGACACTCCCGCGAACTGCTCCGAATCATTAAGATAAGAAGATAATTACCAACAAGATTTACTAAAAAACAACTTCCATTCTCAACACTCAACCAGTCCATTGTTCTCAAATTTCCAGCCATCTATCCTCTCCCCGGACCCGGCAGACACTGCAGCATTACTAATTCTGCACTTGTCGCGACAACTTTACACTTCTTCAGCGAAAAACTTTCCGCAATTATCAAACTACCCATCTCCTTAGCCACCGGCCGGTGTCCTGGACCAAGAAGAGGGAAACAATTCCAGAAAACTAATTTCCCTGATCGATTCTACTCGGGGTGGGAGATCGGCGGTCCTAGACTCTCGGTTCGTTGCCTTCCGACCATTTGTCCTGACCGTGTGACAAAATAGCCCGGAGACCAACGTAGACTTCTATCTTTCTCCTGTAAAATATCCGCAAATCCAAGACCTCCAATCTGAAAATGGTTTGTTTTATTGTTTTTGGTTTTATGTTTCTTGCTTCGCGGAGCTCGCCGTCGTCGTCGTCGTCGTCGTCGCCGCCGTCTTCCGCCTAGGCGACGAGCGAAAGAAACGAATCGAAATTACAGACAATTTCACTTTTTCCTTGAAACTTCTGCCTAGGAAAATGGCTGCACCGAGAAATGCTTTGTCTCTTTTTCTTCGTCCACTTTGCCACCATCGCCCTCGGAAGGGAATAGGATTTCCACGTCTCTATCAGTCTTTGTTGTTGTCGTTTGTTGTTAGGCGGTGAGGGGTAAAAATTTGCCTCCATCAACTTAGCTCGCAGTGTAATTTTGGCAAGTTCGTTTCGGTGTTTTCAAATGGGCAAATTATGCAAAAGAATGGTTTCTGTTAGTATTTCTTTTTTTTTTTTGTTGTTGCGTTGTTTTGTTTCGCCAGTTTGATTTTCCATGAATTGACGTTTTTTTGTTGTTGCGGAGGCGGTCGGTGGTATTGGTAAGACAGAAGTGTGTCGGTCTTATCTTGATCTCGTCGGCTTCGAAAAATAAGGTGTGGTTGCTTACTTTAATAGTTGTTCAACGAGAATGAAATTTTTGAAAGAAAAGCATTTCTGAGCATAAAATGTAAACAATCGATTATAAATTACCTGAAAATGAACTTGTCCTTGGTGGACCCAGCCGATGACGATGTCTGCCCCGTAGATGGTACCGTCCTTGGAGAAGCCCAACCCGATGTAGCCGTGCGTTCGGGCTTGGACTTCGAACGTTATGTCGTATCCCGATATGCTCCACAACAATCGGTAGTCATCGTCCAGAAACACCGAATGATCCCAATGCGCTCCGAGGACACTGCTGACCAAGCACACACTCATCACCAGCAGGGGATAAATCACACTCGCCATTTGGCTGCCAACGAGTCGACCTCGACCCAAACACATTGGCACTTCACTGCTAGGCTGTAACATTTTCAACCCCCCAGAAAACGAAAACTGAGCACCCTAAGGCCTAAGGTTCTTCTTTTGATTTCACTCGAAAAAATAACCTTCACCACTCGTGGTACAACAACATAAACTTTTCTTCAAGTCTTGCGCTGATGGGGCAGCTTCATCATGTTTTATTTTTCATTCCCATTCACTTGAATGGCAAAACAGAACACCTCTGCCTTTCAACTTTCCAGATGCTGTTTAGGCTTTTCCAGTCGTTGTCGTTGGCCTTGGCAGGACTTTCCTCTGAACCGAATCGCAATTGTCTTTGGCTTGGAGCTGGGCTGGCTTTCGTCACGTGTATGCTCCAACGTGATGTGGGAAAACAATTTTCCGCTAGCTAGGCACCTGGCGCGCACGTGTTACGCCACTGCCCGTGGTTCTGGTCGGCAGTTAGTGGATGAACCTGTGAAAATGAAGGGCAAGAGAAAAAAGAAGAAAATTTAATAACTGAGTGCTTGGCATTTTCTATTTGCGGAGCTGAGCCGCTGCTTGTTCCGCGGGGTATGATTACTGTTTTCCGAAACAGACGCCCGATTCGTGTAGCTGCGAAGGTTGTTTCGCGCTTGGCCAAATCCAGATCCTGTCAAGGTTATGTTTGTGTATAGCGAAAATGCGAAATGGACGGTTTCGGGGTGGAGAGTTTTATGAGAGTTGTAGAATGCCACGGAGGTTCAGGGGCGACTTGTTTGAGTGCTATGTATAGGAATTGATGTTGAAGGTAAAGAATATTGAAATTAAAATAGTCAGCAGAATAGAAATGTTGCAATCACAAAGTAATTTTAAAGTTGTTTTGAAGAGCATTTTTTTAAATACAATGCAAAGGATTCAAATGAAAACTCAGAGGTTTGTTGAAAATGATACATTTAAAAAACTCAATAATAAGATTCCAAGTAAATTCGATATATAGCAGGCTCTTATGATATTCGTTATCCTCTTCTTATCAGTTAATTGTCCAAAAGATCGGACATAAAAAGAACCTGAAAATCCTGGTGAAAACAAGGGCATTATGTTTACTGTGAACAAAATCCATGCTTAACAAAACATGTTGGTTCCACAGTTCAAAGCACTTTGAAGCAAAACCAACACATTGGTCCTTTTTTTCTCCGGTGTATTTTGAATGAAAATGCGTAGCTTATAAAAAAAAACGCTGTAAATTCATGCTCAAACCATGCATTATTCCCCATTGAGTCAGTTGGCGAAAATGGATAAGCAGAGGATCCGCGCAGTTTATAACGAGTTTTGGAAGTAAAGGGTGTTCCGATCAAAATTTGGTCAAACAGTAGTGTGTGTGAGTCGGACAAAGTTTTTAATAATAAGTGAAATTCTTTGTCTTTTTCAAGTTCAAGTTCTGTTTCAAGTTCTGTAAAGGAAAAATATTGAGCTAAGCTTCCTTTTTACCGAATGCGAATTGCCGGGTCTTTCGTTTAACACCTGCCATACAATTTTGTATAGTCTCCATATCCACTTTATTCGCCTCAAAACGCCAGGCTGCCTTGAACTGTTTCTCGCTCACAACAGCTTTCCTTAAGGTTCCGCTTGACGATGGACCAATATTGTACGATTGGGTGGAGCTCTGGCTTGTTGTGAGGGTTTTTGACTTTGGGCACTTGAACGTTGTTGGCAGCATACCATGGCCTTTTTTCCGTAATGGCAAAATGCCAAATCCGGACAAAATAGAGCGGAACAATTGTGTCGCTTCAGGAAAGCCAGCAGACGTTTTTGTACGCGCTCACTCAGATACATTTCCTGGTGGACGGTTCCGGTCGCAATGTAAACGTTGCTCTTCAAGTCACAGGTACTGATGGCCTGCCACATCAGTTATTTCTTCGCGAACTTTGACAGTTTATTGTGCTTTAAAATATCTGTCACCTTTTCCCACCAGGTTGCGTATAAAAATCCTGTCCAGAAAATTGTCTAATGTCTGCCTTGACGTAAGTTTCATCGTCCTGTACCACGCAATCAAACTTCGTCTGCATCGTCGTATTCAACTTTCGCGATCGTGCTTTGGTCGACGTGTTTTGTTTATCGTCGCGATTTGAAGTCACCACTTTCTTGTTAGTCAACAGTCCAGCTTGTTGTTTAGCTCTATCCATGGTTGAAGGCGCCCCTCCAGCTTCTTTGCGACATCTCGGACAGAGAGGTTGCGGTTCCGCTCGAAACAGCGGGCAACTCTTTTTGTCGCCGTTGTGGCCTCCGGCTTTCCATGTCTGCCCGATCCACCTTTCCTGGCTGTCAACAAACGTTCACCAAACAATCCTAGTACGTTGGTAACCATTCGCCATGCATTGTAAAATGTTGATGCTTCTCTTTCTTCGACGACATTTTGATAAATAAAGTGCTAACCTCAAAATAAAAAAAAGAGGCATGATGGCAACACGTACACATCTTCAAAATGAGGGGTGTGCGAATTTTTTAATGCACGATGAAAGAAAATGCGTTAAGTTTAAGTCGACCAAATTTTGATCGAAACACCCTTTATAATGAGAGGTCTCCGTTTCATTTTCATTTTTCAGCATTTGGTGGGGCAATAAAAGCTCAGCCTGAGTTGGAGACAACAACATATGAATACCTTATTTTGATCTTGATAACTGGCTTTGGTATTAAAGAGCTCAGATTAAGAGGTAAAATACTTAAACAAAATGCCTAAGAATTGCAGGCAAAATATCTCTCGAAAAACAAAACTTGTTATTTTGGATACCTGGGAATACCTGAGAGGTACTATTTTGGTATTGTCTTACCTCAATTTGGTATTCGCATAACATTGTGGGAACAATTTTATGGTATTATTCTCAGGTATTTTACCTCTTAATCTGAGCTCTTAAATACCAAGGCCAGTTATCAAGTTATTCGTTCCAGCTCGGGAAGTTCGTCCAACACCGATAATTAAGGAAGGGCAATGGCGAACTTGTCTATTCAGACCACATGAACTCTATGGGAAGGAAAAAGAAGAGATTATGGGTGGGTGGTTGGACGTTTTGTACCGGTAAAAAATACTGCAAAAAGAGGACCCTAAAATCAGTTAATCGCAATTCCGCACTACAATGAAATATGGTATTTCCCGAAAAAAGAGACTAAGATTGGGAATTCTCAAATCAAACCTTATATAAAGTCATTATTGTGATCTTTCCGCAATAATACAAGAAACTACTGTAATAGAAATTGTTCAAAAGTGATGTTAGGACACGTTACATTTTACTGTCGCGATCAATTTAGTCGTGAGTTTGGGTTATAATTTTTATGAACTTAATTCAAGAGACTTTTAAAGCAAAACCAACCGATATAGAGAAAAATTACTCCATGGCCTTAATGTGAAAATAGAAGGAGTCCTTTTTCCATATGATTTATAGGTTAGGTTTATTATCAATTCACGATTTTTGAGTCTCGAAATCTCAAACAAAACAAAACAAACAATGCTGAAATTGTTAACCAATGGATGCTCCAGTGGAGCAAAAGATTTCTAAAATGTAATTCTGAAGTCCTGATAGTATTTGAGGTTTATGCTCAAAAAACCTTCGAAATGATAGATACTAGATCCCGTATGTCTTCGAGGCAACTAGCCTTTAATTCTTTGTCAGCGTCTGCCTTAAGTACGACTTTTCGATGATTTCTCTTCAATTCATCAGGTCTGATCCCTAGCCAAGTAATATATTGTTGGAGATAGTGTTTTAATCACGATGGTCGTGAATAACGCACATTTATAATATATATTTAAAAAAGGGTTTTCTGCACCTGAAACATCAAGAAATGTTATTAGTAGCCCACAATTATGATAAAAACACTCACCCTCTTTGATAATGAAGCGCACAATAAGATTACTTATTATGCCATCTGTATAGATATATTTGATTTTAAATCAATGACAATTAGAGAATAAACAACAATAGACGAATTGTCAAGCAAATAAAAAGGACACTATTTGTCGTTTCCCGGAATGATTTGATAGCAGCTATTTTACAATTCTAGACAAAATAGTCAAAAGGTCGAAAGTAACATTTGTAAACAATGACCTCTAGCGTATTTTTCTGGGATCTGCTTGCTCTCACAACCAAAATAGCACCAGAAACAGATAGAGGCAGTTATTACCTTCCCATCGGTAGTGGATACAGATGTTAGCAATCTGGCATTTCCAAGAAATTTACGTTTTGAGTCATTGTTTACAATTGTTCCTTTCGACATTTTGACGATTTTGTCTAGAATTGTTCTTAGCTTCGTCTAAGAGTGTAGTATCACACCTCTTTCAGTGCCTTCCAATAAACATAAAACGATGTAGCAATTTAAAGAAATTAGATTGTGATACTATCACTGCATATCATGTTTTTGATCTCCCATGACGGCCTTTTGCATGAGATTAGCCCACTCACCTACGACAAGTTGACAACAAAGTTACAGACCGAGCAAGGACGCGGAATGGAATAAGTACATTCAAGAAGCAGAAGGAGCCAAAACTAAGTGAAAAATAAGCCGCCTCTGTCTAACCAAGAGCCCGTATGAGCATGATTAGCCGCCCAAGGTTGCTACTCCGTTATTGTCAAAGCAGCTGTTATTACACAAAGGGCAAACAGATAATGCTTGGGACTAATATACGTCCTCAATGTGTGAAAACTGTTGATTCAAGGTCAAGGCAATACCCACACCTATGTATCTATGTATATAAAAATGAATTTCTGCAAGTCTGAACCTTATAGAATCGAAAACTACAGAACCGATCGAAGTGAAATTTTGTAGGTAGTAGTTTTTGAGGCCGGGTAGTTTAAGTCCACCTCCATCTCTGAAAGTGGGGGCTCCCATAGAAATCCCATAGCACAATTTTCTGCATGACTCGAAAACTAATCATACAAAGCGAACCAAATTTAGCATGGGGAAGTTTTTAGAGGCAACAAATGCTTCTATGGCAGTTAGAGACCCCTCCCCTCTCTATAAGGGGAGGCTGCCATACAAATTAAACAGAAGTTCCTGCACTACTCAAGAACTAATCAAGCAAATAGAACCAAATTTGGCATGAGGGGTTTTCTGGAGACAAATCAAAGTTACTATGGTATTTTGAGACCCCTTTCCTTTCCTACAAAGAGTGCTGCCATAGAAATGAAACTGAAATTTCTGCACTGTACACTGTAGAACTAAGAGAGCAAATGAAAAAAAAAATGGCATGTGGGGATTTTGGAGGCATACAATATTTCTACGGTTGTTCAACACACCTCCTCTTTCTGGTAGGGGGAGAAGGGGCTCATATGAATGAAACACAAATTTAAGCCGATGGGAGGAGGAGTGGCTCCCATTCAAATGAAACATTTCTCCATAACTCGAGAACTAATGAAAAAATGGACCCAAATTTGACATGTGAGGGTTTTTGGAGACAATAAATATTTCCACGGTTTGAAGCCCCTCCCTTCTTTACAAATGAAACAGAAATTTCGAACAAACATGAGAATTATTCATACTGTTATGACAATTTGTATGCAGGAGTTTTTGGGACCGGAGAAAGTTCTTATGATGGTCCAAGACTCCTTCCCCGTTTGGAAGGGGGGGGGGGCATACAAATGAAATACAAATTTCTCATAACTCGAGAACAAATCAAGCAACTGGAACCAAATTTGACATGTGCGGGTTTTGAAGGATTTTTTTCTTGAGTAGATCCACTTTCTACGAAAATTGAGTAAAATTTCCGCGTGAGAAAAAAAGATAGTATACAATTGTACTCAACAACACTCAAAATGAATCGGGATTGCAGTGTCTTCAAAATCGTAGTGCCCGCGACTAAGCCATTCGCTCTGGAATTGTTATCAGACAAACATCTTACGAACACATCTGCAGAGGCAGCAGTAGCAGATACTTGTTTTACCAACACCTTTTGAGAAGAGCAAACACCACGTTCGTGTTCCCGTCATTGCAAATGCTTTTAAATCGAGCAGCTCATTAATGTTTGAGTAAATCAAAGCTTACATGTTGTGCAGTGAAGAAGATTACTAAAAGAGGAATGCTGAAAAGTTAAAAATAGAACCTGATGTAAACGTGTCTGAACGTGCCGCTTCAAACCAGGACAAGGAAAGAGTAGACTGAACACACTTGAGTGCAACCCAATCCCTGCCGTTTCCAAGTCAGAAGGGAGAGGTAAGTTCCACACAGTGCGCCAGTCTTCAGCAAGTCCCTTCACCTTGGTGCCGATAAGTGCTAACTTGTAGGTTTGTATTTATATCAAAATGTAATTTTAAATAAATCCTTACGTGAGAAGTTTAATGAACAGCAAATTTCGAAGGAAAAATGAAAATCATTTAAGAGCTCGAGCAAGGCAGACATAGACGGACATCGCTAGAAGTATAACATCCATCTCAGAACTGCAAGAACAATTCAAAACAATCTATATTTCGAAAAAAAAAAACTGCAGCAGTCATTAATATCACCAAAAATTCATTTTAAGTCGGTCATTTTTGAAACTCTCAGGGAATAAATAAACGCATATAAGCTATGTTTTTGCATAGTTAGTTCATTCAACCTCCTGTCCTAGGCTATATGCTCAAACCTTGGACTGAACGCTACCCATCAAATCCTGTGCAACACGCGCCATCTTTGTTACACACTTCCATTCTTTCTTTCTTTACATTCTTGTCATTTTTTAAGACCTTCCCTGTTTTATAGAGTTTGCCTTTACTAAACACCCATAATTTTTCTATTGGCGAAGTTCTGGCGAGTTTGGCGGATTTGCCTTTTTCGGCAATAAAAATACATTGTTGGCCTCGTATAACTTCATTGCTGGTTTCGCGTGAGAGTACGATGCCTAGATCCATGCAAAACAGAGGGCCACCTTCGTGGGACCGTAGGAAGGATTCATCTATATATATATTTGGCCGTTGGCGGTGACGATCGTTATGTTCGGCTTGCTGAACTTGCCACACCAAGAACTTCTTGAAAAATTTGTCGAACTTCTTCCTCCGAAACTTTCCTGGAACATCCAGGGGAGACTTACCGATGAAAAACTCTACGTCGGGATTTGCTTGGCGTTGCTTTAATGCAGGTCTCGTATTCCATTACGATGCATTTCCGCTGCACCATCCACTCGCTGTACAGCTTCCTGCTTTCTTTCGGAATTGGGCAACTGTATTCATTTTATCAGCTCAGTTAGACGCCTTTCTTATCTTGAAGACATCAAGTACAGCCCACTTCATTGTCTGCTAGACGAACCAAGCAGAAGAACTGACCTTCTTGGCCAGGTTCCGGATCGAATGGTTCAGATTGCGATTGAAGTAGTCCCTTACCTTCCTTGTGTTCACGGGGTCGGTCGCCTTCGATTTTCTTCCACTGCCAGCTCGCTGCTATGTCGTCTAGGTCTCCATCAAGAATCTTACCAAACGGAACACGATCGAATTGTCGATTCCCAACTGTTTCGCGATTCATATTTGGGACTGGCCTGGATTTTCCACGACCGCGCTCATATTTTTTGTCGAAGCTTTGCTTGCTTGGAATCCATCTCGACAAATTTTTACCCAAAATTTCATTAATTTTCTCATGCAAAAAAAAAGTTATACACAAAAGCAAGTGTTCCAATTTTTTTTATAGAACAATCATCGTTTGTCTCCAGGTGCGAAAACGTCTTCTTCTACAAAATTTCTAGTTTAAGTATTATAGAACCGTCCATAAATTAGGTCACGCAAACATCATTAATTTTCGATGCATCCTTTTGTGCCGCTTTTTGTACGGGAACTCTGAAATTTCTGTATAGATTGTTACACTTTCTAACTGAAAGTGAGATGACGAGCTGTATCATTTTTTACAGTAGCGAATATTATTAAAATAATGATTAAAGGCATACTACAGTGAGCTGCTCTTTTGGCACAAATTTTGGATTGGGTTAGATCATTGATAATATGCTCAATGGGAGACTATCAACTTATATTTTTGCGTGAAGGAAATTTTTATTATCATTAGATTTGCTGCAGGTTAACATGATGACAAAATCGGGTCAAGCACGTGATAAAATCGGGGCATGTTTATATAGGGGCGTGTTAAAATCTGATCACCACTGTAATACATATAGCTGCATCGGTTCGATTAACTCCAACAGATGCTGTTGGTGCCATTCACAAATTGTAATAACTATATTTCAATGGAAAGACAAGATAATTTTCAATAACGATTGAGAGCCGATTTGTATTAATTTTAGACAACAGTAAGGATGCTGGGGTGGCATTATGTAGCTCGAAACGAACGACTTTTTGTACGAACGCTTGTGATTAAAAATTCATTGTTGCGAAATCCACAATACAGCCCTTGTTTTTTCCACTCACAAAGTGTGGGGGTAGTTTTAAAATATGAAAATAAGGTAAATTTCGTATCATGCCTGAGAACCTATTTGTCCCCGTTTAAGCCAACACTGAAGCTGCTGAAGAGACAAACACAGAATGTGATGGTGATTTTGCGTTATGGAAACAAAGTAATGTTATGTAACGTTAATGAGCCAATATGGATCGATAGTAAAGGTCCTGTTTAGCATGAGCATCAACATGACGTATTGACTACTCGTGGAATGCAATTCTGTGATTGATTGAAGTCAGCTGAGATTGCGCTGAGAACTAATAAGATGTCAGTTGGGAGTAGAGGCATACTCATAATTTCTCATTTGTAGATCAATAAGGGAAGGGAAGGAATCTAAGTTCAAAACTCGTTGTTACTGAATGCCGTCGAGTCTACGGCACCCCCATTTCTGGATGGAAAATAACTTGTGGACAATTTTTTTTCATACAGTTTTTATTTTGGTCTATGAGGTTATAGTGATTGAAACTGTTTCCTTTTTTTTGTCCAATTATAAGGTTATACGAGGATGCATAATAGCTTTATTTAAATATAAATATCGATTAAAACAAGCACAAAGGATGCTATTGGCACGGAACGGAAGGGCAACTCAGAACGATTCAATGAAACTAAAAGTGAAAAATGTTGTGGGGTAAAAAGTATCTCGATTTTATTTGTTTCCACTCATTCTATTTTTACAGTGTTGAAGAAACGTCAATCGACTGGTATAAGTGGTATATTTGCTGCCATATAATCATCACAGTGCTCTGGTTACTTAAAGAAAAAACAACAACACTTCATTTTGTGATTTTTCCATTTTATCTTGCGAGAATCGCATCAAACAATACTACAACTAATTACACCTTTGAATTGTCGGGATGCATTTCTACAATCTGATGGAATAAATTGTTCGGAACACACGAATATATGGTCGTATAAGTCGAATCGTGAACAATCGAACCAATTCCTAAACTAACAACCAATTCCACCTGTTTTCAAATCCCCAGAAGTACCAATTCTATATATAGTGATATTATTTATTATACTATTCAATAATGAATCATTCTACAACTATGTTTATATTACATTTATAGCCTGTGCAAAAATAAGATGCTGTTGTGCTGAATCCAATAAGAAATAGCACAAGTTTTTTCCTCGCATTATTATCTGTTTTTTCGTACTTCTGTATCGAAAAAATACTTCGAGAAATGCCATAACAAACAAAAATCAAGGGCTCTAAATCATTACACATAAGGTATAATAATTATACAGATGACGTCACTACACTAATCAGTTGGGAAAACAATTCGTGTGCAATATAGAGCACGGTGTAATTAGTGTCAATCAATCTTTATCGTCTTGCTGTACAGAACCGCGATTCGACAAAGTAGCAACAGCTGCATTAAATGAAATTAGCTAATATTTGTATGTATCTTCATTTCAATCATATATATTGCTGTACTTCGTTCTAGCTTGAATGTTTGTCTGCGCTTTTGAATTATTTTTAAAACCCTTATTTAACAGCGGAAGAATCCCATACAACGTTGAATGAAACATTTGTAGATCATTTAAGCTACGACCATGTCAAAATATCAATTCTACACAAATTCAGTACACCAGTTGCTGATCAAAAAATCAAAGTCAAATTAACATTCATTCAAGAACATTAATGAATTTTCAAGCCCGTGGTTTGAATAAAACCATTAGCTTTGCCAAACCGTTTGTTTTACTATTCGAGAACCGATAATTTTGGACGCTTGCCCGTTTGCGTTTGCGTGTATTTTGACAGCTTTTCCATAAGTTTTTCTGTGAAACTTACGTTTCAATCATGGAGATACTAAATTCATCACTACTGACTGGGAAGTGAAACACTGAAAATAGTATACAATACACGCATATATTTCAATAAAATAAGCAGTTAAAACGTAATTTAAAAGAAATAATTTAGCTCCATTCAAACGATTTTTATGAGAAGATTCCGTTAGAAGGTTCGAACAAATTAAAAGAGATTTTTTTTCGATAGTTGCCAGTGACGATTTTTTTAAATTTATTCGCTTCGCATGTCTTATCGCATGAACTAAGGTCTGAAGTTCTGACGATTTTGCGTAAATGTACTTCATTGTTCCAGATACCCGATTTGCAAAAAAGAACACTCTACTAGTTTCATTCACTTCCCTGCCGATAATAGGTTAAATCAAACGATAAGACATGCCATATGTCCGATATTTCTTTTCATATCTTCAAGTATATTCGCGAAAATGAAGCGAATAAAAGAGGGTTTGAGTTGCTTAAAATTTAGTGTCATCACATTTTTTGCACAAATAAAAATGTTTCATCCTTGGTGTTATTTTTATTCAATCAGGTTAATTAATCACTACAACTTGTTGTTAAACAGTTTTCTAAGCATTTTTTCCGAAGTTACAATTTGTTAATTAAGGTTAATACTGAAATTACTACGTCGGTTTCAGAAATAGGGTTGTTTAATCAATAAACAAATGTAGGTTTTTATATTCAGTTAAATTAGATTTATTTTTGAGCTGCAAAATCATTGTGTAACGATCACATAGACGATTCATTCACAATTTTCAAATAAAATAAAATAAGTTTATTAAATGACACTAAAAGATTAAGTCAAGTTAACTTCCATACAAAGTCCCATTGAGGGGTATATGAATACTGTTTTTTTCTTAAATGCAATCGCACTTGAACAAAAGATTTCTTGTACATTAAAATTCATAACATTTTGGAAATTCTCAAACTCCTTAGTCAAATGCATGTTAAGATTTTCAGTCAAATACAAAAGTTCGATTAAAATGTCACAATTATCAGGCTATTCTGGCTGGAAGTTGCTCCTGATTGACTTCACACCGCAAGTTGTCACTATTACAATCGCGGTAGGTTATACGTGTTATATCAAATTGCTTATTATTGGTCTTATATCAACCGTGGATCCAGCTGTCAAAGGTTGAATAAAGCAGGAGTTTGATTATTTGAAAAAACTCAAAGTCTGCATATAAACTTCTCTGACTGTGAGGTGATGGGATGTGATAAAGATGGTATGAAAAAAATCGATGTACGCTACACATCCAATTTCTTATCATCAATAGAAGAGTCAGAAAAGTCTCTTTTAGATCAAATCATTAATAGTATCTATTTATTTATATTGATACATTCGTTCTACCAGGAACAAACCTTCATGTTAGTACCTTGCTACTTTATACTAGCATGTCTAAAAATGTTGTCTAAGCTTGGAGCAGATTAAATTATTTTCCGTGTAAAATGTGTGACCTCAACCGCAAGATGTCGCGACTAAGAGCTCTCAAACTTCATCATTATTTGTCATTCAAGATATACTTCCGTTCTGTGCTATTGGGCCGCTCAAGATGATGGTTTTGTTGGAAAACAAGGAAAACTTTAAATTTTTTGTTTGAAAGCAGAAATTTTGCCGAAACACAAATTCTTTTTCATTTACCTTTTAAATGGTCTTACTTAAAAGGAGGGTTGTCATAGTATACTCTAGACATTAATTTCTATTTAAAGTTTTCTTGGAAAAAGGACACTATATCAATTGGTATATTCACGCCGGAAAGTAGTTTATCAAACTTCTCGTTGCTGCAAATATCATAGGTGATGGCAGCCAGATTCTGGTAATCTAGTTGTCGCAAGCAGCGTTTTCTATCCGTTGATGATTCCGTTGGGGCGAATTCTCATCATTGGTAAAAATAGCCAACGAGAAACTGCTTTTATCACGATCGGGTTCCCAAATATCCAAAATCCGTGTATATTGAAAGTTGTTTCCTTGATAAACAGCTTCTTCCTTTGAGCTATATATCAAAATTATCGCGGAAAATTCATGTAGGCATCATGCTGATTTATTTATTTTGATGCATTTGAGACATTGTTCATCAATTTACAGTGATAAACTCAAGTGATATTTAAGTTTTTTTTTTAATTTTTAGCCACAAATTATCTTAATGATCTTCAAATGTCTTCAAATGATCATCATTATATCCAAATTTATCGAAACTTTTTAACATTATAAAGTTAATTAGTCAACTTTCCTTGAATTAAAAACAGTAAACGCTTTTTTCAACCTGCCTAAGCAAAAGTATAATTTATTTAATATTGTTTCTTGCAATATTGCTTTATGAGTTATACTTATAGTTGTAATCGTTATCTTTGACAACGTATGAGTATCTGTAGTGATGTGATTTTGAATAAAAATTAAGGAATATGCGATACTAGATGAATACTGTTATACGATTTCTTTTTGCTCTGTAGCCAATGCACTATGGTCCAGATCACGAATTTACGAGGAAACATGCTCCCAGCGCCTAAACTTGAAACTTTACAGCAAAGTGATGTTCTACAATATGGTTTGTATCATCAAGACCCATTTTTTTATGTTAACTAAAATTAGGATGGTCCTCATTTTAACGGAAATACATAAACTAACTTTTTTGTTTGCAGAAATAGACGTTTACACTCTTAAGCAAAGTTATAGCACAGAAAGTTTCATGGAATTTTCATGTGTAAATTTGTGACCGATTTAGAGCAACTTTTCCCTCGTCAACTTAGGGTGTACCATAAAAAAAAGTTTTTCTGTCCTTACTTTTTTATTTAAATTTTCATTGTTAAATTGTGTTCAAATGAGTTGTAGAACTTTTGAAGACGCGTGTTTTAATATATTAATTTTGCCGCTAGCTTCAATCAATCAATAGTTATTGAAGTTTTTCTTCTAAAAACATTCCAGATACAAATGTGATTTTTTCAAGATGCAGAAATAAAATATCTCTTGTTTTCACATATGTTAAACAATATAAATTGGTCTTCCAAATGACGTCTTGAATTTTTTTTTTGTGTTTGCCCCAATCATAAAAATTCGACATTTGGAAAAGAGCTTTTTTGTTTAGAAAAACTTCATTAACTATTGATTGATTGAAGCTAGCGGCAAAATTAATGTATCAAAGCACGCGTCTTTAAAAGTTACTACAACTCGTCTGCAACATAACTTAACAGTGGGAAATGTAAATAAAAAGGAAGGACAAAAAACATTTTTTTAATGGTACACCCTAAGCTGACGAGGGAAAAGTTGCTCTCAAATCGGTCAATTTTTAAGCTACAAAAAAATTTATTTATGAAAATTCCATGAAACTTTCTGTGCTATAACTTTGCTCAAGAGTGTAAACGTCTATTTCTGCAAACAAAAAAGTTAGTTTATGTATTTCCGTTAAAATGAGGACCACTTTAATTTTAGTTAACATAAAAAAATGGGTCTTGATGATACAAACCATATTGTAGAACATCACTTTGCTGTAAAGTTTCAAGTTTAGGCGCTGGGAGCATGTTTCCTCGTAAATTCGTGATCTGGACCATAGTGCAATGGCGATGATGGCGGCAAAGCCACTTCCGAACCACCGACTGAAGCTAATGTCTAACGCTGAAATTATTTCGGATCATCTAGCGTGCAATGTATTGGCGTTGAGCATTAAAGTCTAGAAAACAGAGGGTCGTGCGAATGAATCTCGCACTCACCTGGATACTATGATCACAAAAATTCCTGTCGTAAGGTTATTGATAACATATAGTGAAAAGCATTAAATCACTAGCAAAGCCATCAGTCCTAACAACATCTGGAAATTGATGATTGCATGCTTTTCATGGCCCATCTATTTTAAAACCACATACGTACCAACGCGATCGAATCAAAACAGTTCACTTTAAATAAATTTGAATGTATAATGCAGATGATACCATTATTACTATTCACCACCGCGGTCCTACGTAAGCCTCGTGGTTATGTTCCTGATATAACCCATCTCTATTTTTTTCTACTCTTCAATCTCAATTTCACCTTACAAAAATGTTTTAAAGTTCAAGTTAATGACATTTTTTTTTATTTTCAAAAATGAACACGGTAAATGTTCAAAATTTTTCAATATTGAGAACATCTTAAAATCATATGACCTATCATAACTCCGCTTACTTTCCAATCGGCAAGTCTGTACCCCTCTCCAAACCCAAACGGCATTGAAAAAAAAATCGGAACAATAAAATAAAAAGTACACGTGTTTTCATTCCAAACAGAATGTAGTAGACTCTTGTTCTTGCTCTTCCATTCCCAAGACACAGGCGGCAGCGACAAATCCTAAAAACATCCATCGAAAAACATATTGAATGCAATAAGGAGAAAAAAAGATCGAACAACAAGCGGCAGGCGGAAGAAGACGCCAAGCAGCGAAACTTAATATTTTGAATATAAATCAATACAGCGAGCGGATGGGCCACAAGTGCACGTGAGCACGTTTACCTCCTTCACTACCCTCAGCGCATGAATCACCAACGAGCCGGCAAACAAAGTAACCTACAATATACCGTCAACATTTTCGCTTCCTGATCATATGGGAATGTGTTCATCTTCATGAAGTTCTATTCTCTTCTGTCGTATGCTCGTGTTTTTTTCCCCCCTGATGTGTGTTGCTCATATTGGAAAGGAAGTGCCCAACTTCGTCCACGTTCCCCGGTCTCTCGACAAAAGCGGAATAATAAAAGGATAGACGGATGGATGTCGTCTGTCAGAAAGCCGAATATTTCAAACTAACGAGCACACAAATCAAAACATTGATGACGGGCGAAGCAGAAATGAATGGGAAAAATTTGACAGAAACTTGTAGATTCACCACCCTCCACGTCACCACACCAACCCGGCGCTGTTGCATGTGTCTGTGTCCGACGCTTGCTGCGATGACTGCTCGAAGATAAACGTGGAGTTGTTATGCATTTAAATGGTCTCCCGGGAAATAATTGGAAACATAAACACAGGACGAGATTGAAACCGATACTTTTTCGATAATTTTTATTTGAAAGAATCGATCGATTTTTTCAAGAATCATAGACTGTTATAATCATCAATTTGCAATAATTGCGCTTATTTTGGGCAGCTCAAATTACGACGACGCGATGAATCAACAAGTGCTGGATCGATAAATGCTATGTTTAGAGCTCTAAATTCAAATTATCATGTGCAAAATTCTAATGCGACCGGCTGAGGGGTCGTGTCAGAGTGTCAGTTTGACAAAACCACAGCCTCTTGGAATGTGCGGCCTGGGGCTGTAGCTTGTATCTTTTCGACCGCAATAAACCACAACAGCGCGCATTAGGACGCATTAGACCGTCTCGAGAATATGTAAAACCGCAAATTTGAAGAACAAAAGACTGTGGGACGAGCGAAGTATGGTACCGCATGAAAATTATCGTCATTATAATATCAAATCATAATTATGATAATGTGTTTTCTTAGAAACCAACCTTGCTTCCACCTTCGTATCACACAGCGGCGCAGAGCGAACACATATCATACCGATGCCGCAAAATCAGGACGACGCTGCCTGGCCAAAATGTTTCACCTTTTGTTCTAAGCGAGAGCAGGTCCCTTGCTTGTTGAATCAGATCACCGGGGAGCTTATTTTGAAGACAAACAACTTAAAGATGCGACGATGATGGGGAAGCTGATGAGACGATGATGATGGTGACGTTTGGCTGTCGCCCTGGCATCCACCATTAGATTTGACGGTGCCTCAGGAGATATGAAGTTATTTGTTTGCGAGATGGCTGGGACTTTGTTTACACGGGAAACGCATTTCTGATTTCGGTTTCAAGGAGCTTTTAAAATATGAAGTGAATGAAAAGTTAAATTCGTTGGTAACAAATCATTCGATTACATCTACATCTCAATACATTTGCGTGGTCAACAAACGATTTTATCCTGAATTTGGCGTTCAATTCTAAATGAAATCACTTAAAATTTGAGCGAATATGTGGAGGTTGATCAACCATTTATAAGAATGTCCTGGATTTCAATCTGAAAAGACAAATTATCAGATTTTCATTTCTTAGCAAATTTCCTTTAAATTTGGGGACCATAGTTTTGTTTTATGTTCTTGGGTTATCTTTTTTTTAAGGGTTATGTCGGAGAAAATTAAAATACACAAATTGAGGTTCTTCGGAAAAACTGGCAACACAGTTTCATAAAAATCTGATACCCTTAGTCTGATCGGCCATCAGTTTGCTTATTCTGTGTCAAATTTGAAAATAAAAATACTTCAAAACGTAGATGATGCCCTGAAAGTTTTTTTTTTTTCAAAAATTCGCGTGGGTCATCAATATGTGGAGCTTTGGATGTAGAACTGCTCGTTACTGCAGTGACTGCTCTAAAGTTATGAAACAACAAGGGACAGTCCTATTGGTATTATAGTATCGAAATATTCACATATAACAAAAAATTATTTAAAGTATATTGCATAAGATTTTATAAGATCTTTTATTCGAAAAACTTAGAATTTATACAGAAAATGATCTAATTGATCTTTTCAACTCAAATATAATCCCAAAAATAATTAGTGCTCGATTTCAAAGTCGGATTTTTGGTTTCTACGAATAGCAAGGAATCATCAATTTTCCTTAGTATTAGACATGAGTCTACTCTTTTAGCAAAATTTCGGTGGGTTTTTATTGGATACAAATAGTCTTGAACAACGCAACCCTAGCAGCACACTGGTTGCATGTTAATTGTTTAAACTTGTTTGCCACTTACTTCAGATAAAATCAAGTTAACGTAACCATTTTTAACGGTTGTGTTCTGCTTGGGAACAAAACTATCTTCAATAACTAACTATCTTCAAAAATGAAGTCACTAACTATCTTCAATACTGAAGTCACTCAAAATTTAAATAGTAGTTTGAACTGATATTGAAGAGCCATTTTGATGTTTTTCATGTATCACCTTGTTAATTTCTTGAATTCCAGCGTCTCCACCTTAGGCAAATGTGAGTTAGAAACAACTCACAATTAAGTTAAATTAGTGGCAGTGGAATCTAGGTGGCAGCTTATGTTACTTCAACGGATCATGTTGTATGTATGTTTGTATGATGTAAAAAGCCATCCTTCTAGCGTGGGACTTGCCCTGCATGCGGTTCCACTTAACAGAAAGATCATGCCTTGTTACCGTTCTAAATTCAAAATACTCCTGTACGAAGGCCAACATGGGTTGGGCAGCCCGTAAGCAGGGACACTTACGCGAAACCTGCGGGAATAAGAGAATCTCCTTACAGCCATATGATCCTATAAATCGAATAACAAAATACGCAATTCAGTTAAGCTTTCTACAAGATGGTTTGTTTGAGAAAGGCGTGTCAAATTCATTACAACTGTTGGAGTGGAATGTAGCTATCATAAATGATAGACATATCCCCTCCAAGACTCCGGTTGTCTGTCCACTCCATTAACCAATTTGTTACTTCAACGGGTCATGATAGCTAGATAATAATAGCTCTATTGCAGATCCATCAACCCGTTTCAGAATGTCTGGAGATTCACGCTCACTCGGAGGTTACTTTCAGATACGATAAAGTCCGCAAACTTAATATTTTCAAACCAGGCACGTATTTGGTATTGTTTGAAATAGGTTTTTGCTTTTAATCAGAAAGATCTCACCAAAGGCTGCGTCTCAAAAACAGTAGCTTGTTCATTCGAAAACAAATGGTAGATACCTCTTCTATGCGTTGCGTGGTTTAAAGTTTGACAACAATTGCTTGCATTGGTGGCTACTCTATAGGTTCGATTTTCTTTTTCTTGAAAACAATCCTGTAAGTTACTGTATTTTGATATCATGTCCATAACATTTTACAATTTTCACAATGACCGTATTGAACACACGCAAAAGTGAACAATAATGGAACATAAAGTCATGACATTATTGAGCTGTTTACTGCAGAGGCTGTTTCGTTGATTGCAGGCTTATTACTACATATATGATGATACTCTGTTTGACATTAAAATGTTTGGCATACGAACGTTTGACATACGGAGGTTTGACCGAATGGACGTTTGACTGAATGGACATTTGGCCAAATGGACATTCGGCCGAACGGAAGTCGGTTCGATGGTTCAAAATTTCTCAAATTCAAATGCAAGTTTCATTAGCGTTACATTTCATTTATCAGGAAAACTCCAAAGAACTGCTCATGTTTGAAAGAAGAAACAATCTCACTAAAGAGTAATAAACCGGGCAAGCGCTTGATCTGAAGTTTGCTTTTCGGTACAGGAATATGCAATCGTCACAAAAGGCTCATGTGCAAGGAATCAAAAGAAGGTGTCTTTCGAAATAACTGCATATTCTTTAAATATTATTAAAAATAATGACCCATTCCGTCAAAACAGAAGTACTTGATTAATACTTAATACTTTAATTCATACTTGTCATGTATATGAGCAAATGGCCAAATACCAATTTTGCCTTTACGAACGCTAAAATTTCGGTTTTAGTGAGTCGATATAGTTGAAACTTAATCAGAATGCTTTCAACTGAAAATGCGCACACGTTTTTAAAATTCTCTAAGTTTAATAAGTCTATAATATTCCATTACAGCGGAATGCTATCTAATGCGTTTGAAATTTTTTTGGTTCTTTTTTTCCTTATTTCGGATTATTTTTATTTTTCTTAGCAAAACATATTTGCTGATTAGAATTAAAACTAAGTTATTTATATTACAGAAGCTTAGCCAGATTCCTCATGCAGACAGTTCAAAATGACATATATCTTTTTATAGGATCACCTAAATTGATTAAATCTCGTTTCTCTATTGTATTACACTGTACTGTGAATACCTATAGAATCTTTCTATTGAATTTCTGCCACCAAGCCGCATTAAAAGGTTGAACAGTGAAAGCATGCAGTCCATTTTGTTTTGTTTGCTTTAGCTGTTTTTGATGATTTTTTTTTTGCGCCCGTCCGCTTGCTCGGTGAGTCAAACGTACCCTATCATATGCTGATAGGCAATTTTCGGCCAAACGTCCATTCGGCCTCATGTCCATTCAGCCACACGTCATTAGGCCAAACATCCATATGCCAAAGATCTATATGCCAAACGTCCATCTGCATTCGTAACATCCTCACATATAAAATAGCAAATATATAAATGAAATCAAATTGTTTATATTTCATTATTTGAATTTGGATATATCCATCTTATCAACGTGCAACTCTACTAGTGGACAGCATTTTCTGCTTGAACAAAATATGTGAAGAGAAAGTATTGATAGGTCCGATAGTGTTCGCCAGGGTGTGAAAAATGAATAGAAGTAGTTTGAAATTGAGCGTAGAGCTTTTTCGTTAGGCAGTATTTCGAAGCAAACACACACACACTTTTGCAACAAATCCCAATGCGGGGTAGGTCAAGGTAGGAACGGATCCGCCACCTTGACTGGCAAAATAGTGCGCACTTGATCGTACTCCAATACCGCCAATGGCTTAAAATGGTTTTAGCGATATGAAATTTCTTTTTTTTTTTCACTTCCTTAAGACTACATGTGATAAAAATTAATTTTCATTTAGAGGTCTTTGAAAATACAACTACTTGTTTTACCGTTTGTGTTTCTATTATTGTCATTTACTTCAACAAACTCAGAGATAACCCGGAAAGGTGTTGCATGCTGATCCTCTTAGCAGCATGTTTTGATGGTGTCCCCATCATGGGTTCAAATACATTTATCTAATCATGTTTTTTGTTGTTGCATTAGGCACGTAATCAATTATATTGTTTGAAATTGGAAATATCCTTCTTATCAGAAACAAAGCAAAAGAGATTGCCTGCTTGATCGGATTCCGCCTCTCAAACATGCCCTACGCAACCATTTCTATCCAATTTCACAACCTGCCGTGCTCTTATCAATCCTTCCTCTACACATATTTTTTTCTAGCAGAAATGTCTGTCCACTCCTAGAATTGCATGTTGATAAGAAGGATATTACCAATTTTCAAACATTAAGAACATGTTAAGAAGAAGAATAAATCTATAGCGAAAGATTCAGGGAAGCAAAGAAAGTGCTTACAACTAGTACAACAAAATTTGTAAGCAGTTTTGAAAGTGCATGTTTCTGTAGTTGGTTTTAAGGTGGTGCACAAATATATACACTCAGTAGCAAAAAAAAAGCCGAGCAAAATTTTCCTTCCAAAAAACGTGTTGGTCAACCTTCTGTCACTTTGTCAATTATCAATATTTTTAGCTGAAAATTTCACAACATTATAATCAATGTATAGACTTTATGTGACCAAAATTTCATGTTGATAAAATTTATAAATTTGAAGTTATCATAACATATGTCAAAAAAGTCATTTTTGGACATAGCAATTTCAAAAATCCGTGTTTCTGTGAAAAATTTAGATACCGTATTATAAATTTCTACATAGCTTGAAATAATACAGAAAATTATGTGGACAAAATTTGAACTGTTTCCATCAAGTGGTTTGGGCTACAGCTGGCGTCAAAGTTGACGCACCAACATAAGTATTTCCCTTTTTCGCCCGATATTAACCATGCTGAAACATCGGTGCAAAAAAAAAAGCCGAGGTGAATTTTATTAAAAATACTGTATAATACTGTATACGTAGTTTTCACAAACCAATTCATATTGAATGCCATATTTTCAAAGTTCTTCGTGGGTTACACAAGTTATTTGGGATATTTCACGCGTAACAAATCATATGTGTTAATAAGATGAATTCACCTCGGCTTTTTTTTTGCACCGATATTTCAGCAAGGTCAATATCGGGTGAAAAGGGGAAATACTCATTTTGGTGCGTCAACTTTGACGCCAGCTGTAGTCAGAACCACTTTATGGAAACAGTTCAAATTTTGTCCATATAATTTTCTGTATTATTTTAAGCTATGAAGAAATTTATAATACGGTATCTAAATTTTTCACAGAAATACGGATTTTTGAAATTGCTATGTCCAAAAATGACTTTTTTGACATATGTTATGATAACTTCAAATTTATATATTTTATCAACATGAAATTTTGGTCACATAAAGTCTATACATTGATTATAGTGTTGTGAAATTTTCAGCTAAAAATATTGATAATTGACGGAGTGACAGAAGGTTGACCAAAGCGTTTTTTGGAAGGAAAATTTTGCTCGGCTTTTTTTTTGCTACTGAGTGTATTTAAATATGAGTACCGATTCTAACCAACGGTAAGGATGCCTTTGGGGCTACTCACAATGTGTGATGATGGCAAATAATGAAAATTGGCAAAGCCCAAAAGGCCATTGCCAAATATAGCAGAAGTGGTCCGCCGGTGGAAACGTTCGAAAGAAGGAAACGTACAGCACCTACATCTGCCTGTTAATAATGAAAGTTCCCGATTAGCTCAAATCAAATAGTGAAAGATACTCACGAGACGTTCAAACCACCGTTCAACCACTGCTGCCGGAAGAGTAGACCACCCGAATAAAAAATTCTCATAGATTTACAATTGAGTATATTGGTACCATACAATAGAATCTATAGTATGTACAATTAATAGTATTGTTCACAACGATAAGATGACAATAGGAGTTATTGTTACCACTATAGAATCTAATGTAAATTCAAACATCGACAATAGAAAAGGGGGGTTGTTATGTATCTTAACTGTAGAAAAAATCATTATTTTCTGAAAAAATTTGAGTCAATTATTATTAATTGTATTGTTTCTCTATTGTTGAAAATCCTAGCATATAGAATGAATTGTAAATCTATTGTAGAGACAATATGCATTTTTCATTTATCCAATTCATGAACAATAAAATTCTTGGTCGGAAATAGATTTTAATGTTATTTTATATTATTGTATTGTAATTGAATGGTTATTTTTATCCGGGCAGCATCATGATATAGTGAGGTGGTGGCGGTGGTACAACGGGTTTCAGTGCCACCAAAATAAGCGAAAAAGAGAGTTGATATGTATTTATAAGTGCTGAGGGCTGTGTTTTTTTAATTATTCGGTAGCGAAAAATATCATTCCTGTGCCGAAGATGTAAGTTTTCGAAATGGATGAATAATATTTTTGCAGGGCTTTGACAAATAATCGTTTGTTGCAATCGATCAATGTTGTCTCTGTTCGAAAACTGGATCTTTAAAAATAATAACTTTTAATATTCATTGGTATGTAGCCCTACGTCAGATATGCCTTTAACCCCATTGGGCTGTCCCTTGTTATTTTTCATACGGAAGACAAGATTATTTGACATGTTCGAGTGTTGATTTGGACCGATTTCAACCAAAGTAAGGATATCGTTCGGACCACTCCCGAGGTGTGAAGGTGTATGTTCATTGGAAGAACAAGGTAATCCAATTACACTTATACAGCCAAATGTGTCATGAAATAAATTTTGTAGCATCCCACCAATGATATAGGTTTAACAGAAACTCAAACAAATCTTTCTCTCAACAATTATTTTCCCCAAGTATTTTCCTTTACACTCTTGCAATAATAGATATAAATTTCACCCTCACGCCCAATTCAGACCTTTAACATGACTCTTATCATCAAAGTATGGAATATCTCTGCTCCTCTGGTTTTGTAGGCTTTTATCCACTTCCGCTTGAAGTTTGGAACTGAACTCTCCTCCCATTATCCGACAATCAGCTTTCATTATTACCCAAAAATTCTCGATCGGTCTGGACAGTTTGAAGGACGTACCAAAATGAAATTATTAATATGTTATTTGGATTTTATTGGTAATTCAATTTATTGAAAGGTAATATAACATGAATCAACTACAGTATATGTTTTGGAATAACACCGCCTTTAACTCTTTTTTTTTAGCCCTAGCGCTGAACCCTTTGCTCGTATATTTTTGACAGCATGTATGACCACACAAGATTATCCAAGGGGCTTGGATGTGGTTAGCAAGGAGGCCAGTTTTGAACCATCTTCGCTATATCAGAAGGCCTTAATGCGTAATCATCTTTTCCGTACATTGTTTCTTAGCTAGGCTTTACGACATTCTGCAAAACATCCGTTTTATCTATAAATTAGAAGAAAAATTAGTAATCTCCATTTAATTCCAACTACCTTTGCTTATCTTCGACAGATACGCGTATTTCGTCTACAATGTGCAGACTTCTTCAGTGTCTCGTACTAATAACTCGACTGCACATTGTAGACGAAATACGCGTATCTGTCGAAGATAAGCAAAGGTAGTTGGAATAAAATGGAGATTACTAATTTTTCTTTTAATTTATAGTTACAAGTATTCCACTAAACAGCTCAAACCCTCTAGGATCCGTTTTATAATATAAAGCTTATATCTTAACGCCTTCTCAATGACAAGAAGTGGTAGATTACCACACCACAAAAGTCGTTTTGGGCATTGTGAGACTGCTGCAGGACAAATTACTGTTTATCGGAAAATACAATGGCTCGTTCAGCGTGTCGTGACATTGTGAAAATTTCTCTTTCAAATTTTTTCTTCCTGGAAGATTCCCAAACTCCGTGAACTTTACGTTTCTTAAAAGCTTGGTATTCCAGGTTATGTTGAAGTACAGGGTCAGCTTCAAGACTTTAAGTTTAGCGGACATTTTACAGAACGTTGGGATTTTCGTCGAATTCGAACGTCTTCACCACTACGACGAGATGAAGTAGTGTATGAGTGTATACTGGACACGGTGTAAGTGATAATGGAATAAGCAAACCGGTATTCAAAAAGTACTAAATTAAAACTCCCACAAACTTAAACGAAGCAAAACGGACAAACAAACATGACAGTTCACAAAAACCCATCCGTTCGTGGACAGAGCTTGCTGTGATCTCTATGATCTTTTTGACATGTGACATTTTTACCAAAAATACCAAGTTACCAAAAATCTAGTGTGGAAAATTGATATGAAGATCTACGGTACTGAAAAAATGTATTACCGTGCCATGACATAACAAATATTCAACAATGTTTGAAGATATCGGGGGTAATTAGATAAATTTCTATCAAGTCCTGCCTAATTACTCGAAATTCGTTAATATCAGTTTATCATGTTTACGAACATCAACGTTGAGTTGATTGATCTTTGATATTTATATCTAATAGTTTGATGGTTAATTATTTTATGTGCAACGGGTTGTTCCAATTAACTAGTAACCTTAAACGATTGAAATTATCAAATTTATTTGAGAAACTAAGCGCCACCGACCGAATCCCACATCTAGAAACAGTTCCATGCAGAAGAGCAGAACTCAAAACCATCCAACCCAAAACAGAAGGTCCGTTGAAAATGAAATTGAAAAAAATATTAAAATAATAAATGTTGAGTGATGCCCGCTTCCGCTTCCCTCCTGTTGCCAAATCCGATGCAATCTAACCTTCCATGGGACTGTGCTGCCACGCGGAGCCGACAATGAACAGGAAGATGATGGCGCAATCAGTTAATATTTTTTCGATAATTCAAAGTGACGTAAAACAAACGAGCGAATAATTTTCGTACACTCCGTGGGCGTGGAGAAGGGCCTGGAGTGTGTCCTGTCCCGATCCACTATGAGCGAGGAGTAAGCGAAAACAGACAGGATAAGCGATGAATCATTTATGCTCGTTACAGCTTTCTGAGGTTGAGAAATGATGGGCGGTCGGGTCGGGCAAAGGAGAATAAAAAGGTGATGCATTTGCATACCCATCGCATCAGAAGCCAAGCACCGACCATGCTTAGGAATGGTGATGGATCGGCCGGACACGAATGGAAAGCATAATGAAGCTGTTTTCGGGGCTGCAGCACTCCATCTATGTGGACAGGAGTAGCCTGGTTTCTGCACTGACCGTGGCAATAACGCAAGCACCAAGTCTCGTCTAGCCCGGATGACCGGGGAACATTTTCAGCACCGGATGTTTATCCACCGCTCGGAGGAGCAGATGAATACAAATTTGGATCCAGCGGACGACTTTCGCGAGTCATAGAACGATGACTGGGCAACACACAGATAGAACTGAAACCGTATATGTAATCAGGAAAAGAGCATGGTATGATGATATTGAAGTAGATGTAACCTTCAATTAGTTGGAAAGCTCGGAACCGCTCAAAGTGCAGAGCAAACAACGTGCTACTAATCGACTAATTTCATTGTTTTTCAGATAAATTTCCTAAAATTTCACACAGCATTTACCAACTAACTTGTGATGATCAGGGCAAACTTTTCGCATTTCCTCACCAGAAAGAGCACTCACCAACACAAACACCCGCTAGTAAAGTACAATCATCCCTGAACATGGCGAAAGCGGATTATCATGGCTGTTGTAATTTATCAAATGTGTTGGCAAAATGGCGAAAGAACATATGAAAAACTTTTGTGTTCGCTTTGCTTCGTATTATACGATTGTCTTGTTTGCCATTGCCATGGACGGTCGAACCTTAGCCTACATTGAACTGTGCTGGTGGTACCCACCAACTAGCAAACAGACCACCCCCACTATGAAGTAAGTAAAGCAAGAAAGCGCTTTCCGTTCCATTCAGAGACCCGGTCCCGTTGTTCCCCAAGCCGCCAGAAACTACCCGGGGAACACAGGCGAACTGAAGCGTGTACACACGACGATGGACGGACGAACGGAAAACTTGCTCGTAAACCACGGATGCCGATTCAAGCGGAAAATGACGTAATGGAAGTTTTCCCAACATTTCCCGTTTTGCACCCGACTCCGCTCCTGACCTGATCCACCCGGATGGGAGAAACAAATATTTCTCTAATCTATTTTTATTATTCTCTATTTCGATTCATCGCCCCCATAAATGCGGAAATGTGTTACCGAGGTGGTCCGAGCAGAGAGGAGCTTTTCCATCCTGGGAATCTGATACAGCGGAAGCAACTTGACCTCATTCTGTTCTGTTGTGGATATTTGTTCGAAGGCGATTCGGAAGGTTCTTCGGGTTGGAATCAGACAGGAGAGGAGATACGGACGGGAGCATTCTGATGGTCGTGTTTATACCGGTTGTGAATATACGTTTGATTAAATGGCCGTAAGTGAATTGCTGCTGCTCATGCAAGAAGGAGCACTCGCGCGGAATCACGTGTTAGGATGTTGTTTCGGTGAATAATTCAGGCTGAAGACGGAGCTAAGGAGCATGACTGATGAAAGTATACCGGGATTTGTGCTTTCGTTGATTAAGGAGAGAAGTTTTGCCCCACCGATCCATGCCATGTGATGATGGAATGGATTTCATTGCGATGGTGTTTGTGGGGATGTGGAATTTATGGATATAGAGATTGGATTCGCTAGCGGCCGTCCATCAGGTGAACAATGTCGATGGGAGTGATCTTAGCAATATGAAATTAATGTTCGAGAAGGTATAGATGTTGTTAATATGTAGGAATGTAATGTTAGAAAATGGTCAAAATGTATGTAAAGAGCGTGAATTTTTTTGATGCACGACACAAAAGTGTTTTTCCAATAGGAATTGAATCTTAAAAACATTTTTTAAATTTATATTAATTAGATGATGTACAGTTTATATATCAAGTTTTAGATGAGGTATAATTTAATATCAAGCATGGCCATCTTTTTATCTGAAGTTCTGTTCACTACGAATCCAACTGAAGGATCAAAATAAATGTTACAAACTAATTTTTTATTTAAAAATATTTTTCCAACCCTTCCTAGATTTTTTGAAGAAGCATGCTTTATTTTTGTTCGAGAAAAATAATGCGCCTATACGAATTCATGAAACATATCCGAATCATTACTTTTTATGGAGAAGTAGCTTATCAAAACTTTCGGTCCACTTCTAGGCATCTTGTAATGAGGTACCAGGTGGGTCTCCACCGTTTGCCTGCTGACCTGCCAAATTTGGAAGATGTCCCTCAATCGTAGTTTTCGATGGAGTTGTGTGGATTGTTCTTTATATTGTAATATTAGACTGATGTATAACATACAACTTAATGTATTATTCTGTAGATTTTAAATTTTAATCTCATTTTCAGTGAGCGAACTAATGCGCTATAACCTTGGCAAATTATTGCCAAACTTTGGGTTCAAATGACAAAAAGTCCACCCACAAGCAAGAGAAGCATTAACTTATCTTTCTAGCATCGATGCTTCCAATGATGAAGTACAAAGCTTTCTTCCTTCCCGATTATTCGAAGTAGAAGAACGATTTCAGACATTATTTCTGGAATCGCTCTATTTTTTGAGTCCTCTCTTCGGCACATGCTAAGCAGTTGGCCTGGTCGGTGATAAGAAAACTGATGCATACAAGAAGTCATCATTTTCCAGGGTGCTGTCAAGAATAGATTAGATTAGATTATATTAGATATCCTAATAATTATTTTTTTCAAAATAGTGAGTGAGGCCTAGTTTTTTTCAAAATTATAAATTTATGTTTCCCATGTTTGTATGCAATGTATAATGCAATTAATGTATATCTTTAGTCATAATCCAGAAGTATAACACTGGGTCCGCCATTTCAATATCAAACCGAGTGTGCATTTAATAAATTTGTTCATAAGAAATAACCTAATGATTTCAAATTAAGTTCACAAAAATCTTCGAATTTTGGGATTTACTTCGTGAAAAGAGGATTTCTATGATGTATCGGCTGCTTCACTTGTTCTCAAGCAGGACCTCCACTTGTATTCAAGAGGGAACTCAATCTGCTCTCCTTCATTCAGCAATGCTACGTTTAGGCTTCGCACGCAATCCGTGGCAGGCGTCGATACCGAAAGTTGTTAACAACGAAATGTCTTTGGCATATTTTGACCATAACTATAAAAGTGTTTGGTAAACGTTTGTCAACAGCCAGGAAAGCTGGATCGGGGAGAAACCGAAAGCCGGAAGCCACAGCAACGACAAAGAGTTGCCCACTGTTTTGAGCGGAGCCCAACCTCTCCGTCCGGATGTCGTAAAGAAGCTACTATAGTTTAGTTTGCCGCCTCATAACTTTGCAAAGACAATGCAAAAACAAAACAATGCACTATGGTCCAGATCCACGAATTTACGAGGAAACATGCTCCCAGCGCCTAAACTTGAAACTTTACAGCAAAGTAATGTTCTACAATATGGTTTGTATTATCAAGGCCCATTTTTTGATGTTGATTAAAATTAGGGTGGTTCCCATTTTCACGGAAATACAGAAACTAACTTTTTTATTTGCAAAAATAGACGTTTACATCTTTTGGCAAAATTGTAGCGCAAAAAATTTCATGGAATTTTTATTGAAAAATTTTTTTTTGTACCTTAAAAATTGACTGATTTAGAGCAATTTTTTCTCATCAACTTAGGGTGTACCATAAAAATTGATTTTTTTGCCCTTACTTTTTTATTTCATTTGGCTTGAAGAGCAACTTTTACATTGCGACCGGAACTGTCAACCAGGAAATTTATCTGAACGAGTGCCTACAAAAACGTCTACTGCCTTTCCTGACACAATTGTTCCGTTCTATTTTGGCCTGATGTGACACCTTGCCATTACGGAAAAAAAAACATAGAGTGGTATGCTGTCAACAACGTTTAAGTGGTGCCCAAGGACAAGAACCCTCCCAACACGCCAGAGCTCAACCCAATCGAACAATATTGGACCATCGTCAAGCGGAACCTTAAGAAGACTCAAAATGCTGTTGTGAGCGAGGAACAGTTCTAGGCACACTGGCGTTCTGCGGCGAATAAAATGGACAAGAAGATTGTACAAATCTTATGGCAGGTGTTGAACGAAAGACCCTGCAATTCGCATTCGATAAAAAGGAAGCTTAGCTGAATATTTTTCTGTATTTTGTATTAACTGAACTTGAAAAAGAAAAGACTTTTTCTCCATGGATTTCGTGGATAATCTAAAGGATTGATTAGTGACTCGCCGATGACATCCATTTTATTTATACTAGTCACATGATCCTTCAGAAACATACACGGTATCCTTCAACACGCATTACAATAATCTTTATACTGAAAGGGGTCAAATTTTTTTTTCAAAATCTTCGAGGCTTGCAAAAAAAACCTCTTCAAAAGAAATTTAAATGTATTTGGTTTGTTGGCTGTACTTAAAAAAATTAAACTAGATATAAAAAAATTGATTTCATTTTATTTCAACTAAAAAATGGTAGCGTGAAACGTCTGCATCGGCAATGTTTTGTTCAGAAAAAAATGACAGCGTTTTTAGGGTATGGGACGAGTTTTAAGCAGTGATCTGTGATTATAACTGACCATATTCAGACGTTAATTCCTACCTTGAGAAACGAGCATTCGCCTTAGCAACTTTTATAGCCATTGAAAAAAGTTCCCAGTTGAAGGTACTCATAACAAGAACGTGGATTGCATTCTGGTCATGAACATGTTTTCTTCGGCTCCGCAATCCGAACACAGACTAACTTCACTGTTTCGACATCATATAGAACCAAAAAAAAAAGTCGTGAGGATTCAAGTCCGGAGAGCTGCAACGCCACAAAGTACTGTCCAGAAAGGCGGTTAAATTATCCTGACACCAGGAATTGACCACATTTGCCGTGTGAGCTTGTGCACCGTCCTGCTGGAACACGTAGTGCTCACCTCCGTAGATGTTTTGGAGACTTGTGGTACCAACTGGGAAGGGGGGGGGGAGAGGAGTTTCGTAGTTCGCCGCGTTGATTTTGACGTTTTTTTTTCAATACCACGTTTACATACTGCCCCCTAAACCATCAAACGCTGCCCTTTGGATACTGGAATACTGTTCCTATTTGGCCCGGTCATTTTGCACGTACATTGCGACTGCTGCAGCACGAACAATGTTTCGTCCGAAAAATCGAATCCCTGACCAGCGTGCGGATGAAGGATGGATTTCATGTGTGAACAGGCTGCCACATCGACGCTCAAGTGTGCCTGGACCAAATGAACAGCTTGTAATGATCACCTGATGATGCGATGGGGGATCATTGCCCTGATATTCCCAAATGTAGCACGTGGTAAAATGTTTCTTGTCTTATATAACCAAACATGGTGGAATTGAGTAAACGAGTGGAAACTCCTCGGGAATGATCTCTCATATGCATCCTTCGAACCATTCTGAACGACCATTATGAGAATATCACCATGCAAATCTCACATACGCAAGCGCGTTACCAATTACTAATGCGTTCTCTTTTTTCTCCTGTTGTCTTCCCTTTCCTATGACCAGGAACAATACAATATGACAACGAACATAGGCCATAGGCCAGCATAGACCTTTGCCTAAAGTCAGTGTTTCAAAAGCAGAAACACCGAGACGACACAGAGCAATAAGTAGAGAACGGTATATAACTCTAAACATTTTTACCAAATTATACAATACAAGGTAAACAATCCACATGACCACAAAATATACGAAATATCCATGACACTATATAAAACAGAGAAAGAGAGGAACCATCAGGGCACCCGAGTGAAACGATTTGGATAGGGAGCATGGGACTGCCTCCTCCATATTGTTGATCTTTCACGGAACGACCCCATATATTGCGTTTATTCTGGCAATCGAGGGCTTGATTCTAGTGCTGTTAGTGTGAACTTGCTTTTTAAGGAGATTCTCTTCCCTATACTAGCGGGTTTCACGTAAGTGTCTCTTCTTATGGGCAACTCAAACGTTTTTGGCGCTTCATACAGAAGCTTGATGATCACAAACAACAATAGAATCCTGATCAAATCGTTTTCCAGATTATTCCACTGCTATGGAAAGTTTCCTTGCTACCATAGATGATAATATTTCATCATCATCATCATCATCATCATCATCATCATCATCATCATCATCATCATCATCATCATCATCATCTATACGGTGTGAGTGGTACCGATGGAAACGTAGTGATCAGCAGCCGTTTTCCAGATTGAGCAGTTTTTTTTTTTTGCGCTGAATACCTTCCCTCAAGAACATGATGGCTCGTGGCGTCCTCACAGAACGCTGCCGACCAGATCTCGCACGGGCATCGGTCTTCAACGTCTTCTGGTATCGCCTGACAGCCGTGCAGACAGAGAGCTTGACCTCACACGATTTCAGCAAACGGATGTATCGTCGAGTCGCTCACCGTTCAAAAACGCTTAATTACGAAGGCCCGATAGTCTTTCATAGCGCGTAATAAACGAACAATAACCGAGAGAATGTCAACGCACGCACATCCATTAGCGTATTTATAAAGCTAAAGCTGACACTTTTAACAAAACAGAGTGATTACATGGCGCATACCTACACAATGATGAAAATATGAGTTGAAACTTATTGAGCTCCGTGTATTCTGGCAATAAGCCTAGATGTGAGAAAAAAGGTTTAAGACATTATCTCCGGTACATGCAAGCTAATGCTAAATACGCAAACGCCAAATTTAAGTGAACTTCTTTGGGAGGTAGGAATCTAGTGCTTTTATCCATGTATTTTCAATCTTCAAAATGAAAGCCCGATGGATAACGTTTATGTTTTTATCGTTAAATGTGCCATAATTTGGAAAACATAGGAGTCTTAGACCTATTTCCCAACAACCCGAGCAGGACCGAATAACTCGATAACTGGCCTTGGTATTTATGAGCTCAGATTAAGAGTTAAAAGGCTAATACCATAAAATTGTTCCCATAATGTTATGCGAGTACCAAATTTAGGTAAAGCAATACCAAAATAGTACCTCTCCGGTATTCGCAGGTATCCAAAATAACGAGTTTTGGTATTCGAGAGATATATTTTGCTTGCAATTCTTTGGTATTTTGCTTAGGTATTTTACCTCTTAATCTGAGCTCTTTAATACCAAGGCCAGTTATCAAGATCAACATTAGGTATTCATGAGTTGTTGTCTCCTGCTCGGGAAGTGATGAAACCTGTCACCCCTGATTAAGCCGTTCCCTACCCTAGTTGGTTTGCAGCAGTCATGGCGAAAACAGTTAAGAAACTACCGTCGATGGTTTGTTCGTACTGCCAGTTCCACCCAGGAGCGAAGAAGTTGGACATCGTGAGGCACTCCGTGTCCACTGAATTTTTATATCCAATTCAGCAATAACAACATCTTCTCCCTTCCTTTAGAGAAGAAAACCAAGAGCACCTAACGGAAGCTTGGTCCTGGTGCTGCAGAAGCTGAATAAGTAGACCAATAGCAAGGTGGTTTAATTATTTCGTGCTTTGGGTTGAGAGGTTGGTGGAACCTGCCAAACGGTGAAGAAGTACCTGAACAAGATGAACAATGTTTTATGGATGCGTTACCCGATGCCGTTCGTGTCTGAGCAGCAGGCAATCAGCCAGAAAGAGCGGTTGAAGGTGCTGGTAAAAAGAACATCTCTCTGGTGAAATGCGGCTTCGTGGTCATAATGGCTGACTTGACGCTGGGCGGCAACGACTGGCAGGAGGCCTAGTTCATTAGGTTCCCAACGAAGAAGGAGAGTATTTACGTCAAATGTATCTCCCATCCCAAGTTCCCGAAGATGGTCTTTTTTGGCTGATGATCAGCGAGAAGGGATTGTCCAAGCTGCTGTTCTTTCCTTCATGGTTTGCGGTGAATGGGGTGATATAAAATATGACGTGTCTGTCGGAAGTTGTTGCTTTCATCAAGAAGTATAACACTAAACGGTCTTGTCGGACCTGGCCTCGGCCCATTATCCTATGAGATCACACGAGGAGATGAACTGGCTGAAGATAAACGTTGTAATGAAAACCACCAACTCGCCCAACGTTCCCCAGCTTAGACCGATAAAAAAATGTTCGCCAGAACTTCAATCCAATATTTTTGTGGTCGAAACGGTGGAGCATATGATCACGATTATTGTGGACCCGAGTTACACATCTTTATGCTCTTATGTTGAGTAAGCTTCTCAATAACCACATCTAGTCATATTAAAGTATTTTCAACCGTTATAAAACTTGTGTGTTGCTTGTGGAGTCCTTTGATGCCATGAAATTCTACTACCACGTCAAACTGTTAGACCCAAAATTAACCAAATACAACCACTCCCAAACTTAACGTATGCTGAAAAAGAGATAGATGAACTGTATTCATGGCCAATCAATAATTGATCGAATACCCAAGGTTAATCTTACACATTGCACTCGAAAAAAATGTATCTCTTTCTTTTGTGTACAACTTTTTATTGCATGGGTAAAATTGATGAAATTTTGAGTCAAGTGGTTATCGAGATGAATTTTAAGCGGGCCTGACTTCATGTCTTCAAGGTGATAAAGGTGCCTAACCGGACCGATAAACATTAATGTGGACGCCTAGCAGATCCATGGCCTAGAATTTTTTGTCGGAAAATTCCGAATGGATGTTCCGGAGAAGTTCCGGAATAAGAAGGTAGACTAATTTGCCAAGATGTATTTTGTGTGGCAAACAATCTGTGGGTGCGGCAAACTCAGAAAACCGTACAAAACGACCGGCCAAAAATATAGATAAGAATGCCTCCAGAAGCGCCTGCTGCGTTTTTTACGATCCCACGAAGGTGACACTCTGTTTTGGGGAATCTGGCATTGTTCCATAACGCGAAACCGGTGATTGAGTGGAACGAGCCCGAGCAGGAGACAACAACTCATGAATACCAAATTTTGATCTTGACAACTGGCCTTGGTATTAAAGAGCTCAGATTAAGAGGTAAAAACCTAAGCAAAATACCTAAGAATTGCAAGCAAAATATCTCTCGAATGCCAAAACTTGTTATTTTGGATACCTGGGAATACCTGAGAGGTACTATTTTGGTATTGTTTTACCTGAATTTGGTATTCGCATAACATTATGGGAACATTTTTTTGGTATTATCCTCAGGTATTTTACCTCCTAATCTGAGCTCATAAATACCAAGGCCAGTTATCAAGTTATTCAGTCCTGCTCGGGAAGCCATCGATGTTGTTTTTGCGCCCACTAATCGTCCAAACTTGCAAGAAGCTCACCCAATAGAAAAATTCTGGGCGATTATGAAGGGTAAGCACCGGAACAGTCCGAGTTGAAAGGACAAGGATTTGAAGATCAAGTGAATGAAAGTGTGTAATAAAGATGGCGCAAGTGCTGCAGAAGATTTGGTGGGTAACGTTAAGTGCAATGTGCGAACATTTAGCCTGGGAAAGGAGGTTGAATAAGCCAATTCTGCGAAAAAATATAGCTAATGTGTGTTTATTTATTCCCTGAGAGCTTCAAAAATTGCCGAACTCAAATGAATTGTTGGTGATTAGTTTTGTCTGGTGCATTTTTTTCAAGTACCATCGACGATCTTAGCTAAGGAAACTCATGCAGCCATTTCTGCAAAAAAATGCCAATATCAGTGTGACCACCAAAGTGACGAGGACACAAATTACAACCACAAAATAAGAATAAGCTAGATAAAAGTATTCTTGCAAAGCTCTATCTGCCTTCGGAAGGAACACAGCGTCAGAGAATGTAGCTCCCGAAAATATAGTGCTACATTTTGAGAGTTACTTATAATACAGTGTCCAATTCACCAAAATGGATGAATGATAAACCGGAACAGAGAACATCACCAAAATTTCGTCCACCACATTTCTACTCTTATGTTCAGGGAAGTCGAAAATCAAATCGAATCGGTTCAGAAGTCCTTCAATACAATTCCTGACGCTGAGAAGTTTCTTCTGCCACCCACCTTACATTGAATTCTTTTCCTTCCACTACAACTAGAACACGGATGACATTTCGCTGCCAAAAAATCGATCCCATTTATCATAGAAAATACTTCCAATCCTCCACGTGGACGTGCAAAATAAAAAACACATCATTTATCAAGGTCACCAATCGTCACGTATCTCTTGTTAGCATCGGACAGACCATCCGTTTTCCACTGCAGCGAAAGGGATCCCGACCCGAGGAAATCAACTCCAATTTTACACTCACTCAAACACCCACCCAGATTTTGGCTGAACGGCCTTCCCCCTTTCCCACCGGGCAACCGTCGCTCAACAATGGGAAAGGATTCATTCGTGACAACTTTTCGCATCATAAATATCTCTCCTCTTCAACAAGCGCTTCGCTCTTCACTCGGAATGACAACGATATGAAAGGATGCGATAGCCATTATCATTATCGTTCATATCTTTCCAGTCTTGCTCCGTCCAATGCAGGTCCTCGGCACCAACAACCCGGGTTTGGTCCGTTTTTCATTTGTTGACGACGACGTGAGATTTCATATAATTACATGCTTTGTGTAATAAATTCCTCGTTCATCTCGCTCTCCTGGCAAAAGTGGGAAATGGGTTGGCTGATGGACAAGGATCAAATGAAACCCTTTCGACACAGTGCCTGGGTCTGGTTCTGCGAGCTCCGTATAACGATTATGCAATCAGGAAACAAAGAGCTATTATTTTCGTTTCTCGTTTACCTCCGTCGTCGACTTCGGCGTCGTCGTCGTCGTCTGGATTTTGATGCTTGATTCTAGGATATTTGACTACGCACAGGGAGAAGCATCTTTGCTCGGAGACTCGACGAAGGGCGAACCCGAAAGCCGTATTATTATAATGAAATTTCCACTGATTTCAATGCGATTATTGTAATATTGTTTAATTTTGCTGAAATGTCCCCTCCGACCGGGCTCAGTCCCAGCAGAGTAGACTCAGATTTAACGACCATTATGAGAATGATATCCCGGTGCGAGAGATACTTGTGTGGTTGAAATTGATCTATCCTTCTCCACCCTCAAGTCCTAGAAGACTGTTTTTTTTTCTTCTTTGTCAAACACCTACACAGAAAAGAGAGTGAAGATCCCCGAAGGTGAAGAAGGGAACGTGATTCCAGTGACTATCTGTCGAGAAGGAGCGGGTTCCTTCGCTGCCCTCGCTTCGGGCTGACTTTTGTTATTGCTTCCTTCCCCCTCTTCGGTTTCGGCGGATGGAAAGCATGCGAAAGAGGAAGACTCGGACCGGCTACTGATAGAGGTCTTTATTTTTACTGTAAATATCATAAGTTTATTATTAGCTATCGTTAGGACGTTTCTGGCTTCCGTTATCGTTTCGTTGCTGGGCGATACATTGAGGGTTGTAGACTTGTGCGCCGATCTATTTTGAACCAGCGGTGGCGTGTATGGCATTTCCGCGGTGGTCCTTGGCGGCGGCTGCGGCGGCGGCGTGGATCAGCGTGGGCATTAATTGTCCCCTCAACATATCCTTATGCTTATCCCTTTTAACTGTTTGGCTTACTCGTACGCTGTAAAGACTATAGGATCACTCCGAGTCTTATATTTTGATTTTGAATTCTGGGGAATTCTGATTATGTCCTTATTACAAAACTGAACCAAAACTGTTTTTTTCAGCGTTAAGAGTTCATTTGCCAAGAGACGCTCTGCACATTTCGTAATTGTCGGGAACAAAAATTGTTAAGTTAAGATCTTCACGAAGATTCAATTAATAATATTTTACTGAAGCAATATTACAAACAGAAAAGTAGATTCTAAAGTTCTATTAGACATTCTATTATTTTTACCCTGATTTTTTATGCACCTTTGAGAATCGAACACTCTTGTAATATAAAGAGCGCAATGGATGGAGCAAACGAAACATCTTTTAATTGCAACAAAATAATCAATTATTCAATTATTCTAAATATTTAAAAATTGAATAATCAAAAAATCGAATATGTAAATTAAAGCCACAAAAGTTTAATATCTAAAAATCTAAAAATCTCATAATATAAAAATCTACAAATCTAAAAATCTAAAAATCCAAAATTCTAAAGATCTTAAAATCAAAAATACTTGAAATCTTACAATCTAAAAATCTTACAATATAAATATATTAATATCTAAAAATCTAAATATCTAAAAATTTAAAAATCTAAAAATCTTGAAATCTTAAAGTCTAAGAATATAAAAATCCAAATATTTACAAATCTTAATATCTAGAAATCTAAAAATCAGAAATCAAAAAACCTAAAAATCTAAAAAT